>CAJUYI010003305.1:0-24218 GCA_910591695.1 Galerucella pusilla | reverse complement strand
TATGTTTATTTCACGCTCTGAACTTGACATCCTACGTGAGACCTTTCCCTTTCATATTAGTCAACGATTCATGCTTTATAGAAATTAGCTTCAAGGGAATTTATGTCTTTATTCATAATAATACCATAATAATAATTTAAATAATTAATAAATAATATTTCAGCCAAAAGGCATCACACCTTGAACAGGGACTTGCACCGGAGGAAGGCTACGGAGCGCAGGAAGCAAGGAGAGGAGAAAAACATCCCTCCTAAAGGAGAAAAACGGAAATGGCGACAGCCCGAGCACCGCAAGTACAGGCGAAGAAGAAAAAGGAGGATAGAATAGCTATCCCCTCTTCAACTGGCAGCTATGCAGCTGCAGCTCTCCCCAAGGCGTACCCTGAGACTACCCTCAGTGCGAACGACCGAACCTTGCTGGAGAACGCAATAATAGAGGAAATGTATGCTGGATGGGAACACAAAATCCAGTTTAGTGGCATACATTCCAGACCAGGAGTTGTTCTAATCAACTGTGAAACACCACAGACTGCAGAATGGCACCGGCTGATAGTACCAAAGCTAGATAGCTGGAAGGGAGCAGAACTGACGGTGTGCCAGTATTTTTTATTTATTTGACATAGAGTTAACTTGAATACAGTCTTCTTAGAAAATAATTTATCGGTACCCTGCAACACAGACACCAAACGACTATGTAAATGTTGACATTCAACGGATATAATAACGAAACGATAACAGTTGTCTCAGATGCAACATAAATCTGATTATCCCGATACTAACGATGTCGTTACATTACCCAGGTACCTATTTTAATTTTCTATATTTATGTATGCTTCAATATTCGCTAAGAACGCCTTTGACATAAGCTTAACGAGATTATATGCTCAAAACATCCTTACTCAAGGTAATTATAAATTAGACTTTCGATAAAGATGAATTGACAGTCTACGTAATCGATTCTTGCTGATTATGTATTTGTGAATTGATGACGGAAATGAAGCCGATGGTCGTGAATGTGTGTTAATTATATGTATACAGGGTGTCCCAAGTTATCGTATACAGGCAATATATCGCTTATTTGACAAGATGAATAATAAATAAAAAACTGCATTGTAGTACCTTTCTGATAATATAAAAAAAATGTACATTTGACAGCCCTGTGGTAGCTACCTCTCACTTTTTTTCTCAAATGGAGCTCCCAAAAATATCAATATTTCATGAAGTATGAACTGAAATACCTCTGATGCTATTCAAAAAATGAGCAATAAATTGGGTACTGCGAGTGGTCAGAATGATTTCCTACAGAATCCATGCAAGCTGCAAAACGTGTTAAAACTGTTGTTGTTGTTGGCCGTCTGAAACATAGCTGGTGTAACGCTATGAGATGCTTCACGAATGCGTTCTAGGATCCTCTAAATCATAGAGTACTTCAACCTAAAAATGTAACTCCCACGTTGTCAGCAGTGACTACTGGTTTGAAAGCCATCTAAACTTTTGCCGCGGGAACTTTAAATTTCAGCGGGAATTTTAAATATCAAATTGAGGGACAGTTTTATCCCTTTTGTAAATAAATTGACTTTACCAAAATAACACTAGATGCAGCTGTTTATTGGAAAATATGAATTGTGACTGGTAGTACTTGGCCAAATCTTGCGCCAACAAGAGTTTGCCAAATATTCTAGTGGCGAGTTGTACCAAACACCTAAACTCGGTTTAATGATGACTGATGCTTAGACTGATGTAATTGTTAATAATAAATACATAATCAGCCACAGTCTAAACATCAGTTATCATTAAACCGAGTTCAAGTGTTTGATACAACTCGCCCTATTATGTTCAGCTCTATTATGATCAGTTCAGTTATTATGTTCAGTTAGGTTAAAGTTTTTTTCGATTTAGATGATCTTAAAGAACGCATTCGTGAAGCATGTCGTAGCGCTACACCAGCTATGATTCATATGGGCTACGTTCATAAACTTACTCCAATGAGTAGAGAAGAGTATGATAACGTGATTAGGAAAGTATGTTTGTTGGTTACTCGGAGTAACCGTTCAGAGGTTACACCGGCCGGAGGTAAATCAAATGTCATTGTGTTGTGTATATGAATTTGGGGTTATATTTTTCATTTCGAAAATAAAAATTAATTAACCATGGACATTGAATATTAATACTTAATATTAATATAACACAATGTTGAGAACTCATGTTGAATAATAATAAATGATTAATAAATTTCAAAGTATTATATTACATCATAGGTAGGTACCTACCCTTATTTTTAAGAATAATGGTATCCTTTCCAATTGATAGCACATAGTAGTCCATTATTGATATGCAATGCAATCAACTGTAACCATATATCTATCAATAGATATATATGACTGTATCAAAATCAAATCATATCAATTTATCAATAAAAATAACCAGCGGAGTATTCAGAGTTTACTCCGGGTAGGTTTCTGAACACTTATGAAAGCATACTCTATACTGGTGGAGTAAATTTATGAACGCTTCGGAGTAAACTATCCTTACCCCAAGTAAGTTTATGAACGTAGCCATGGCCGTCACAAGATAGCTTCTAACACTTTTTGCAGCTTTCATGGATTCTGCAGAAAATAATTTTGAACATTTGCTGTGTTCGTTTTCTGAATTGCATCAAAGGTATTGTAGTTGAAATTGATACTTCATGGAATATTGACGCTTTTGTTATTATTAATTGAAAAAAATTCCAAGTACCTATGAATGTGCTATCGTTGTATTCCAAATAGAGCGACACGCAATATTCAATCACAATACATGTTTTATTTATCAAGTTTTTGTCAATAATATCAGAGACATCCCTGAGACGCCCAAGTGCATCCAAACTTTTAGTTCGCAATACTTCACTGTTCCATTTTGTTGTGAAGTGCGAGTAAGTGGCACGCATGTTGATGCAGAGGTAGGGATGGTTCCTTCCTAGATCCTGGAACTGTTTAAAAAAGCGTGTGAACTACAGAACGGCTTCAAAAAGCGTTCGCACAGGCAAATAATCACTTATCGATAAATTTAGCTACAAATAATTGGACTACAGTATTTTTTAAATGGAAAAAAATATTTTCCTGTGAATGTATTCTTCACTATTTTCACAAAGCAAACTGAGTTTGCGTGAAATTTTAACTTCTATGCACTTCAAACTGGTCAGAATTCTAATAATGTCAAATAATTCCAACAAAACAATGAGGAAACAAAGAATCAGAAAAACAAAAAAGAAAACAACTACTATTCTAATCAGGTACAGCAGCACAAACATAATCCAAATATGGCGACACAGCGAATGTCAGTTGTCATCGAATATACGATACACGAAATTCACGGAATGAGAATGGCCAGAATTACAGCGATACTACCTCTACCTCGCGGGCAATTGAACAAAGAGCATTTATGCAGCTATGATACATCAGACAAAAAATCAGTTGTTCATATAAATTCATATGAATGGAACGTTGAAGTTTAATTTTGATAAAGATTGAATAAGGGTTAGATCAGATATAACAATGTTTTGGATGAAGCATTTCTCTAAACAGCTCGGTATCTGAATTCATTTTGTCGAATTGTGATAATTTGATAGTGAGATACAATTTTTGGAGCAAATTGAAAAAACAAATCGTTCAAGGATATTTTCATATATAATACCACGAGAGTGAAAATTTTGTCGGCAAAATTTTTAGATTGTCATGAAAGTTTGTTGCTTGGCAATTTTGCGAATGACATTTTTAACAAATCCACGAGCAGTCAGGCGAGTGGTTTTGGATTAAATGTCATGAGCAAATTTACCTTAAAGCAACAAACTTGAAAACGACAAGAGAAAAATTTTACCTTACAAAATTTTTTATTGAGTGGTATTCGACATTACTATTTCACGAGAGAAAAGCTGAAAAATCATATTCTTAAGCGATTATTTATTGCAAACTTCAATTATACAAAGCCAAAAAAATTATAACATTATGAAAAAAATTTATGTAAAAAGTACAATTATTATTATTGTACGTTGTAGCATTATTTTGGGGATTGTTTCGCATCATAACCTGTGATGAATTTGGGTTAGAAACTGAGAATTCCTTTTCTTTATTTTTATTTTCTCGAAGGTTCTCTATAAGTTGGAAATGGTGTTCTTCATTTAATTGTAAATACGGTTTCAAAGAATGTCCTGTAAGCTCAATTACTTCTTGTTCACCAACTCCTTCTTTTGCTAATGCAGATATTGCAGAAGCTCTATGTGAATGATTGGTTTTTTTTTATTTTTTTGTGTCTATACCAATTGATTCTGCCGATATTTTCGTCCGCTTTGAAATTGTATTAATTTCCAATGGTGAATTTTTGTACTATATTCCTTTCTCCCAATTTGGATGTACTGTTAAAAATAATCTTGTTGTTGTTAGATAAGGATTGGATTCTCTTTTTTCAATAATTTTTGAAAATATACGAACGGGACAAAAATTGTTAACATTATTTCTTACCAGCCACTTACTGCCAGATAAAGCTTTTGATCCTCCTTGTGTCGTTTTGGAAAAGATTGGATTATATTCTACCCTGCCAGTGGAATTTCCTTTATTATCATATTCTTTTTTGAAGTAATTAATATCACAATTAGCAGCTTCATTTCCACGCCATGCTAATTCGAAGGAACATAAATGAAAAAACTTTTTTTGTAACCCACCAGGATTATCTTTCTACAATTTCCATTAATTCGCCTTTGGTAAACGCGTTAGAACTTCTTACTCTGGTTTCAGGTTCAGCCTGAAGCTTTTTACGTTTTGTATCCCTGGCCAATCTAGTAAATTTATAGGTAATATCTTTAAATGGATCAATTCTGATGTTAAATTCTAGAAAATATTTCTCCTGAATCATTTGAGCAGTCGTATTCCAAAGTGTTTTCATACTAGCTTCGGTATAATGAGTTCCATCTCTTTTTTTCATGCTAAAACCATAATCTTCAAGAATTTTTGTTATAACTTGTTCAGAAGTATCCTTTTCTAACGCAATTACGTGCGTCCAGAAACATTCTAAACTGACGCAGACTTTTTTGTCTTCATTGTATTTCGCGGTATATTTTGCTTAATTGTACTCTCTATTTCATTTATTGAATCATTTCCAAATCTTGTATTATTCATGTTAATAATACCTAATTAAATTTTCGAAACAGTTTTAATAATTTTTAGACAGTTGAATAAATAAATAAACAACTTAGTTTCCTTAGAAACCACTAACAAATTGAACTTTATCACAGAGTGATAGAATTTTATACACATATATTTGATATATTAAACGTAAAAAAATTGCCGCGACAAGACAAAAAATTGCCAGTTCAAAACCTTCAGATTTTGTCAGTTATCAATTTACTCTAGTGAAATAGTCAATTAAAACTTATACATATCAATTTCTTCATAAAAATTTCCTACAATTCACGGAAAAAATCATTAAAGAACGTAAATAGTTCAAGAGATATCCACCTTTCAAAATATGTCACATTTCTGAACTACTTTAGCAAATATCTGGTGGTCGGATTCTATTGACAGTCACTGTATATTATTGACCCTGGAATACTCGATAAAACAAACAGTATTTTTATACATCACCAATATTTAAAACCGCCCTTACCATTTCATATAAACTGCTTAGCTTCTTCCAATGAATAAGACGGAGAACGACAATACTATTCATAACTTTTGCAAAATCAACTCTAACTAGATCATTGATGATGCTAGACCCGGAGCCATGTAAATTATACCTGAACTAATTCACGAACGAAAATTTGAGGAATTGTTGGGAGATTGTAGAGGCATTGTTTGGCATGATTTTTGACTATTTTCTTACCATATTTTCTGAACTAAGTAATTTACCGGAAATCTGGAATAACCACGTTGAAGAGAAATAGATATTATTTGCAATTTATGGAACCATTGTATTTTTAATGATAGGTTGTTAATATTGTTAGTTTGGAATTTACTTCATGTATCTAGATCAAATCATTTCTCAGATAGAGGAAATTGACACCGGTTGAATGAGCAGTTCATATTTAATTGAATGTCACCATTCCAGTATTATTCATTATTCAACTGGTGTTAAAGTACACAACTTAGAGAGGAATTCGTTGTTCTGGGTATATAGGAAGATTACTAGGCGAATTAAAATTAATGAAACCAAAGGGTGCGAAGTTCAAATTACCCCGCACAAAATCGTGAAGTTGACTTAATAGTTTCAAGAAATTCGCATAATTTGGATTTTGCAGAAGAAAGAGTGTAGGTTCAAGCCCATACGGGGTAATTTATCAAAAAAATGCATTACACTCACACACAGATTAGCTCTGAGTAATCAATTGTTTTGAAAAATTTGGATTGCAACTCCATGGAAACACTATACCACAATTATTATTTATTATTTACAAACTGCCTTCCTGAATATTCCTCAAAAGGATCAATAAATGGGTTCAAGATCCTAGGAGGTCTATCTGCTAACTCTTCCGCTTCTTGTATAGCGTTTATGAAGTTTAAATGAATTAAATCATCAGAATCTGCCATATTATAACTGATTCTATTATTCATTATTGGAATTAATGACATACCAAAACACAAATATTTTCAATCATGTGAATTTACACTTTACGTAAACAAAAACAGTTATTCGAATGGAATAAACCCACTCGAAACAAGCCATACGAAAGTTTTCGTATACGATTACCGTTTGAGCATGTCGAAAATTTGGCTATTCAAATTTCATACGAAAATGGCCATTTTTCGTATACGATTTACTCCCGAATGATTTCGAAAATTGCACCCCTGGTTGTGACTCAACCTTCGGTCAACTTGACATTATAATACCGGCCGTAAATCACTACCACGCTTAACTTCCTTCCTTTTTCTTTTACCTCGCTGGTCAGTCGCCATTTTGATTGTATGTATAGTTTTTGTGTATAATCTTTGGTTAGTAGTTTTGATGTTGAAGAGCATGATTGATGTGGTAGAGATGATGTATCTTGGAGAGAGATTATTTTAAATAGACCGATTGAAGATGCAACAGTGCATCAATCCTTATTTTCTAACAAAAATTGAACTATGCTCAGAACAATGTGCCAATGATAACTCAACAGAAAGTACAGAAACCCACGAAAAAGTGGAATGCATCGAATATTTTGGAAATTATGGTAGCTCTTAGTCCTTATGTATAAATGTACAATATAAATATTTGAATGAATGTATATGTATATTTATGACTCAATTTATTTCTACAGCGTTTAAACTTCTTGGTAGTTTTCGAACATTTCGTGTTATCCTATATATTCGAGTTACCAACAGTCGGGTGTAGTTTTTTTGTGAAGTTGCGATGCAACCCACAAATGGGTTGAGATGGTCCAGACTGCAGGAAACAGCGTGGTGTACTAGGGCCACCGGTGCCTTATATTAATTTTGTATGAGTGATTTAGCTGCACCTTATATTATTGTGGTATGTATCAGGAAACAGGGTGATGTGTATCCAATTGAATTTCCAAATTAATTTTATGGGTAATATCCAACACAAAAGCGATAAAGTGTTTATAAAAGGGACAATATAACACTTCTGCTGGGGCTCTCATATTTTTCGGTCTGTAACTCTATAATTATGTAAACCCTACATATTACAAAAGACTTTAAAATCAAACTGTGTGGAATACCAATAAAATCAATTAGGAACGGAGTTGATCAACTTTTTTTCTAGGTAGGTACATATCGAGAATACTGCAATGGAATTAATAATTTCCGTAACTCTACAAATAATATATCTTGGGTTGATTTCCACAGACAGAATTCCAAACACGTCCTCACAAACAAGCTATCCACTGTTACGGATGGATATCACGACATACGCTCACATTACATACTCGTCGAATTGCACCTTCAGTTGCATCTATTCATAAAAGTTTTCATCTGGATCGTATGCTGCGAGGTGTGATGTTACACATATAGATTATATCTGATTTTGGTATTATTACAATTTGCCATTGTTGTAAAAATGATAACCAAAAAGTAAAGAATCCATATTTTCAATAATTTGTGAGATTTCTTGAAATATATTGAATAATAACTATTATTATTAGGTTAGGTTAGGTTTGTGGTGAGTGGGTCTATAAGGCCCTCCACTGCGACTCACAAGAGTCTATTGTGGCTCACACCTATTCAGATTTCACCAAACAAATTCAGCTTCTTAACAAAGCCGATTATTTTATTTGGTGAATGATATTTCAGATCCGAGGGCGAGATTGAGACCCTGCCAAACATCAGATACCTGATTCGAGCCGCGGCGGGGCAGGCACAAATTATATGCTCTGCTGTTTTATCATCTTCCAAACAAAGACGGCAAGTCGGATCTTCCGACAGTCCAAGTGTTAGCATATGATGATTCAGATGACAGTGGCCTGTTAAAAGGCCTGTTAGACAACGTAGGTCATGCCTGCTATTTTCATTTGTTTGGAGACATACTTCGAAGGATGTATAAAAGCCTTTGAATGAACCAATCCTGATAAATTATGCCAGAAGTCTAAAGCTCTTCTTGCTGTCCAGGTATTTAGTGTTTGTTTGGCAAAACTTATTGCGATGCCAATAATTGTAGGTTCTGGTCCGATAGAAACACGTGCGGCACCCTCCCCCGCAAGAAAGTCTGCCTTCTCGTTTCCTTCCATGCCAGAATGGCCAGGGATCCAGACCAGCAATACTTTATTGAGTTCTCCTATTGAGAAGAGTCTTTTTTGGCAGTCTAAAACAAATTTCGACGTTACACGGCGAGAACTAAGTGCTTTTAAAGCCGCTTGGCTGTCCGAGAAAATTTTTATTGTTCTATGTATGAGATTGGCTTGCTCCACTCTCTCCACACATGAAACAATGGCGTGAATTTATGCCTGAAATACGGTTGCATAAGATCCTAGAGAGGTTGAAATTTCTGTCCTAGGTCTGCGCCCGTATACACCTGCACCAGAGCCTGAGGGTGTTTTTGAGCCGTCTGTGTACCAACAGCTGTCTGCTCTTGATAGTTCATCCTTACGGAGGACCCATTCATCTCTATTTGGAATTAGGACGGTGTAAGGCAGGTCGTAGTTGACTGTTGGAGGCATTATGTCAGAGGTCATTCCCAGAATACTGTCACTTCCACTGTCCGCTAGTATTCTGCTTCGTTCTGCATAAGCCTGATTCTGTATGCTGTCCATCTAGCCTCTCTTTCCAAAAATATATGGAGAGGAGGTAGGTCCAGAAGGATTTCCAGTCCTTTAAGAAGGAAAGATGTTAGGCTAATTGGTCTGACTGATTTAGGGTGTGGGTCTGTGCGGCCCACTTTTGGTATATATACTACCCTAGCTGCCAACCAACTGGGTGGTATGTAATTTCACGCCAGACTAGCTCTATACAGTTTAATGAGGATGGGTGAAAGTAATTCCAGTCCATTTTGCAGCAGAGCTGGAAATATGCCATCCTCGCCAGGAGATTTGAAAGGCTGAAAAGATTTGATTGCCCATTTAACTGCCGGTGCTGTGATAACTTCCTTGGCAGCCTCCCAATCGATATTTTTTGGCCGCTCCCCAATCGATATTTTTTGGCCGCCTAGCGCCCTCAAAGTGCGGAGGTCACGTTAGCTTTATTATCCACAACTGAGCTAGATATTCATCACCCGTCTATCGGTGATAATTCCCTGAAATTAGCATTCTCTAGAACTAAAATTCAGGAACAGAGTGGTATGTATTTGAAATTGCGTTCTGTAAATGGTTTTATAAAGAAAATTACCAGCCAACAAGTTTCATGTCGTTCAGTCTGACAAGTAGACGTTCAAAAATTCAGATTCAAAGGAATCCATATCAGTGTTAAAACTCACATACGGAAATTTATGAGAGAAAATGGCTCCAAACTGCCAATTTAAAAGTTTTAGAAGGATGCTTATATTGAAGTTTGACAAAATTCATGATTAACATGGAATTTATGATGGAATATATGCTAAAAAGACTTTTACATGTGGAACTTTCACAAAATGTATGCCGAAGCTGTAAAATTTACCGATTAAATCAAATTATTTCAACGTAATAGACATAAGCCTGAAGTTATATTTGGTGAATATTGGCTCTTTCTTCCGCTAGAATATTCGTACTAATATAACAAACATTGACCAAAGATTAACCACTACAAACTTTCCTTATAGTTGACGCGCTTGCGTATTGAAAAATGTTTTCAAAAGAGACTGAATACGCCAGTAAAAATAGTGACGCTTACCTAGATCAGACGTTTTTTCTGTGTGCCGGTGTTATTGGTCTGACCGCAAGATAAATGTCACATCCAATACTCAGAACTAACTATAATAGTCCAATAAATACGAGGCTTGTTCAACTGAAACCCATCTTTGGTCAGGTTAGCCTTTGGAAACAATTGTAATTATTCAACTGACGTTTTCCAACATTAGTAGTGTATGCAAACGTCACACTGATCTGTTTATTTCGTTTATATTTGACAGCGGTTTTAAGTATTGTGACTTTGTAATGGCGTTTGTTAACAATCCGTCCAAATGTGATAATGCGATAATGCTCGGCCTCATGTTGCGAAAGTGAAAGAAAATCTGCAACGAAAGAAATGGAGGATATTAGAGCATCCACCCTATAGTCCCGATTTATCGCCTTGCGATTTTCACATCTTTGGGCCACTAAAAAAGGCGTTAAAAGGTAACCGTTTTCAGTCGGACGCAGAAGTACAAAACGCTGTGGAAGAATTCTTCCAGCAGCAGCCACAAGAATTCTATAAGCAGGGTATACATCGGTTGGTGAAACAGAGTGGGATATGTGCCTCAATTGTAGTGGTAGTTATTTGTAACTGTACTTGTCAATAAATTTTTCCTGGACCGAAGATGGGTTTCAATTGAACAAGCTGTGTATATTCTTGAAATGACCATTTCATATTGTTGCTTGAACCGACGGCAAAAATGATGTAAAAGTTATGAATCGGATTATCGGTAACGGCAAATTATCAATTATCACATCAAAAGTCAATTCATTTCACTTTACTTTTATACAATACTATGTTATGTCAAAAAAAGACGTCTATCTCATTAGTAAAAAATAGATACACGCGTATTCACATGCAGACATTCTTTTTACGTGAATCTTTTTGTGAATTCTCTCACGCATTTATGCACGTCTTTGCCACAAAACATTAATATATATAACTTCAAAGAAGATAAAAGCGTTGTCGCTGTTTTTACCTTTCTGTATACATGCTTGTTCAATTTATACATTTTTTTGGCTGAGATTGAAAAGTAATGGCGTGGAATAAAAGCTTGGGCAAAAACTGTACACATCGACAGTTTGTATCAGTAACGGGGCTTAGTATTTCGAAAAAGGTTGAAATACATATTTTGTGTCAGAATTTCATCAACCAAATTCAAATACAGGGTGAATCACCACCAACGGGACAGACATTTATAGCGAAATTGTAGGAATTTTGTGGATAACTGAGTTTTCAATGTTTCCATTTATTATATAGTTTATTATTATTATTGTGATTTTCCTTTAACGTTGTGTTAAGTTTTATTTAGTAGATATTACAAAACCTTGTCAGGCTTCCTTTCTGGGGATGCCAAAAGGGAATGTTGGCATACATATTGTAACAGAATGTATCTACAACCAAAATTTTAATTAAATAATTGTATAAAATTGACAACTTTAACTGTATAAATTCATACATTTAATGCAATTAGAGAGTGAAAATATAATTATTCATTCAGTTTATAACATCCTGTATATAGCATTCTGTCACAAGTAAAAATATTTTGAATTCATTTATAAGGAAACAAAAAATTTGGAGGGTTCTATTGAAATCTGTGAAAGGGCAGAAATTAAACATTAAGAGTAAAAAACTTACCAATGAAAATTGTAATCCAATCCAGAACTTTTTAGTGCGGATACCATGGAAAAGGAAAATAAAAGGTGGTTGTTGAGTTGGTAAGCAAAAACGGGAAGGTTGGTGATTTTTCTTTGAAAAGAAAAAAAAGTGTTGATAGCGAGTTTTTCCTTGGTATTACCGAGGAAATGTAGCAACGTTCGCCAAAGAAAAATTGTACAAGTTTCAACAAACTTATTTTTATATTTTGGGTATTTATATCCAGTTCTAAGAAGTGCCGTTGTCTGTTTTTGGTTATTGGAATAACCAAAGTAGATATAAAAATCATATTCTTGTTGCTGTGAGGCTTGGAGGCTTCTTCACAATTTTCCCTGCTTCGTCTGATGATGCTGGTGAGGATTTTCTCACTGAGCCCTTGTAAAATTTGAATATTTTTGCGTAGGTGCATTTTATTGGTAATTGTGTTATTTTTTTGGGTATTTTTGTACTATTTGTATCACAATATTTATAATTCAGGTTGCTACTTTTACTCTAATATTCCGACCATAGAATTTCATTGTTCATTGTCAAATGACATAGTTCATAGAATTAATATAGGTGCGTTATTGAGATGCACCATAGGAAAAGATATTTTTCACCCTGATAGGAATATAAGTCTCTTGTTTTTTTTTTATTTGTGTAATTGAGCTAGATCTAAAAAAAATAAATAATTGCAATTTAAGTAAAACCATTAAAAGTTTATTATAAATTCTGAGATTATCTTGATTTAATCATTTATATCATTACGATTGTCTCTATAACATAAAAAAAAATTAAAATATTACAAAATATTGTAATAATATATATAGAGACGTAAAGGAGGGATTTTAAAATGTAATATCAAAATAACTAGTTGGATTCACCTTCTCCTAGACATAATATGGTCACTTTGTACCAATGAAAAGTGGCATATCAGAGCTTTATTTTTTCTCTTGGGACACCCTATATTCTATTGAATTTTCCGATGGTCCGTGAAAGACGAGCTATACCTCAATGAGGATCTGCTATGTCTAATTCACAGTATTGTGGGCTATGTCGACTTTATTGAAGCGGACTCTACATATGAAAGTTGACGGTCAGAGTAAGAAACAGTTTGTGCTTTTTGGTCGACCCTGTAACATTTTTGGAATCAGCTCAGCAATACAAGTCTGCAAATTCAAAAAGGGCAGGTTTTCAGTTGAAAAAACTGCTGCTTAAAGATTATTCACCCTATATAATAAAAGTTGAAATGAAAAATTCACATGTTTCGGAATCTTTTCATATCATTGAAGCTAATACAGAATTTACGCGTTACTTTTGGACGCACTGATTGTGCCCAATAACCTGAATTTATTCTGATTGTAGGAAATATTGATTTTGTAGGTCTATTGTCTCTCACAATGTTTAAATTACCTCAGCTCATTATTTCTGGTAAAGCTGATGTGGAAAGTTGGAACTTTTACGTTTAGAAATAAAGGAATTCGAAAACATCCTACACAAACACTTCACGTAAAATTATTAAGAAGCGATCATGGTTTTACTGCTAGTATTTTCACGAAAGTTTGTAAGTAATGGATTTGACAGGAGCGAATTGAATTTCCTGGTGAAACTTTCTTGAAATATCGCTGAAAATTCTCCTTGATATCTACCAAGTAAATTGATGTACAGACGGGCACATTTGAAAATTACAACTATTTTCAGTTTTATTCCTATTTGTGTTATGCAGGTTATAGATTTTTATAAGCGAGATTCTATGAATTCATCCTGTCGTTGACTGAAAATTTTCCACCGTTTTCTCAGCCAATAAGGTTTTGGGATTGCGGAGGTGTAATCTGTATTGATTATTTAAGAAAAGGTGATACGATAACTGACCAATATTATGCTGATTGGCGCGTTATGATGCCGGAATTAAAAAAAACACCGCATTTGTTGACAAGACAATGCTCCTGTCCATTCGTTCGCAATTGTTGCAGAAAGATTAGTCGAACTGCTTTACGATCTATTCTTTCATTCTCCATATTCACCTTCCTCCGATTACTTTATGTTTCCAAACTTAAAAAAATGGTTTGGTGGGAAGCGAATTCGGACAAATGAAGAGGTGATTGCTGGGACAAACCCATATTTGGCGGAGCTTCTGGAAGATTATTTTTTAGATGGTTTGAAAAAATTGGAAACTCGCAGGACTAAGCGTGTCGAGTTAAAAGGATATAAGGTTGATATATAAATACTATCCAATCGAATTCTGTAATGAACCAATCCCATTTCTCGAGAATATTGAATGGTTATCAACAACACCACATAATGTTCGAAGATGCATCCAAATCCACAAAAGGCGTGAGAGCAGCAGTTATTTCCCGTGACTTGAAATATAACACCTACGGCTACCAGATACCAGCAGCATATTCACTGGTGAACTTACAGCTATATTAGATTTATTAAAATTGCCTGTGCCAACAATAAAAACATTTTAGTTTTCATTGACTCTCTAAGTGCGACCTAATCCGTCTACTCAAACCTCGAAGTCATTCTCAAAATCGAGAACCAACTTTTCAAACTCCAGACTGATAGTAGGAATATATTTATGGGTACCATCACATACCGGTTCACAGGGTAACGGACACGACGATATCTCAGGTCAAGAATCAGTCAGCAATAGTCGTACGCCAAACTTTGACCTAACACCTCACCAAAACCACAAAGTAACTGTCGAAAAAATGTTTATGGATAAGTGGCAACATATAATATGGAACCTTGAGATCCATAACAAAATGCATGGAATAGTGACAAATGTGAAAGAAACCCCTTTCCTACCAAGAGTTGAACAAATTAAAGCTATCCGATTGAGGATTGGACAAACAGCCATAACGCACAGATTCATAATAAGTAAAGAAGAACCATCTCAATGTGCCCAATGTAATGAAAATATGTCTATCAAATATGTTTCTCAGTTTGCAAACCAGCGAAGACAACATAGGATCCACAACACCTCACAGTTAGCTCTTGGAGACCAAATTAACGATTTCTTGAATTTTCTAAAAGCCATTAGTATGTATAATCTGACCTTTGCTGTTTGTATATGTGTACTTGTTTTATAATGAGAGAATTGATTTAGATGTTTGCATCAAACAAGGTGTGTGAGTACAGCGAGTCATTTATCTAAAACATATGAAAAGTTAAAAATCAATGGGTTGAGAAATTTCGGCGTTATGTTGAAAAAACGCTATCTTGGAAAATTTTAAATCGCGATATCTTTTGAACGCAACGTTTGATTTTAATCAGCTTTGCGGCATTCAGTGCAATTTTTAATGCACAAAAAAATTTATGTGAGGTTTGAAATCGATTGGTTGCGAAATTTCAAAGTTATTTCAAAAGAAAACGGAAAAAAAATTGTTTTTCAATTTTTATTGTTTGAATATATTTGAAACCGCTTGACCGATTGACTTAAAATTACTAATCGAATCTAAGTGTTGGTGAACTCTTTCGAAAGCAGTGTCGCGGGTCTCAATCGGTTGATTCGTTCTTGAGATATTATACTACCAAAATTTTGCTTACACACACACGCGGCTGGACGTCACGAAAAGGTGGGATGAGTATGAGGGCGCGCTAAAAGGAACGATTGGGAGCAGGAGAAATTGGGTGGACCGGAAATTTGGGGAGGTGAGAACTACTTCTTGAGCAGGTGCTCACAGGGCATGGGTCGAGAGTCCAACACTGTCTGGGTACTGGTTAAGGACCCAGTCGAACAAAAAAAAAAAAAAAAAAAAAAAAAAAAACGCACTTTTCGAAATACAGGTTGTTGAAATTTTGAAAACTTGAATGCTTTAATTCGATAAATTTAAAATGGATTGATAAATTGATTTGAAATTTGGCAGATTGTTTTTAAATGTAAAAGGGCATATTTTGATAGAAAAAGCAGTTTGTGCAACTAGTGTGGATATGATGGCCATATCGCACGAGGACGAAGTTTGAGCTCGACGCCATAGGCGGAGTGCTCAATCGTTCAAGTGCGATATGGACAATCCACACGAGTCGAACAGCATATTTTTTCTAGAAAATAAAAATTCCTATAAACTGTAATATAACTTCAAATTAAAAATTCAACAATTCAATTTTATGTTTCTACTAATTTTTGTGTGGTAAACGTACAGTTGTTGAATATCCAATTTGTATAATGCCACGGTTTCCCTTTTTAAATATACGATGCTGTTATAAGTATAGATGTTACCAGTCGGACTCCCCCATGAGGCCAAGAAGGGTACCGTACGATCATCTATAATAATGAGTATTCTGCTAAATATTTCAAACGTCTACCTGTTGTCGTTATTAATATCAAGCAGAATAATTATTCAACCATTAACCACGGACAAGGAGTCTGACAGACTCCGCGGTACGTTTCTCTCGTTGCCACTCCCACCCTTTTACTTATTTCGTCTATGCGTTTGGGTACCTTCCTAGTTAGTTGTGTCTGATCGACTGTAAGCGTAGTTTATCTGTGACCCGTGGTTATCGTAATTTATACATAGGAAGGAGTATCGTAGACTCCTTGTCCGTGTTAGTGTACCAAAAATTCAGAAATCCAGGAAATGACAAAACACGTTTATGTTTTTTAAAAGAATTAGCAAAGCAACTAATTAATGATCATGTACGAGAAAGATTATTGTCAAAGCGTATTCCAAAAGAGCAAAAATGTCTAATTTGCAAGATTTTGAACCTTTCGCCAGATACACCTTCTCCAGAAGAAATATTAGAAACTCGAAAATATTGTTATATTTGCCCCTCGAGAATACGAAGGAAAACATATTTTTTATGTCTAGAATGTAAAAACCGCTTTGCCTCCAATGTTCAAGAAAATTGTTTGAATTGTTGTACAGAAGAAGACTAGATGTCGACTAAGATGAGAAAAAATATCATTTGCACGATTTTTTATGTAAAAAATTAGAATTGCAATAATGCTTTCTAAAATACAATTAACACTTACTTATTACCATTTTTTGTTCAAAAATACTGTTTTCAATTTTTTTCTAATTTTTCACACTAAGAACATTTCTGCATGTATTAAATATATTTTGTTTGACTTGTTCCAGTGTAGAATTTTTTTTAATCAGAATGTTTCATTTTTGAAAATAAAACATACTTAAAAACATGTTGTTAGTTATTTTAACACATTTATTGACATTCAAATATTTTCATATAATATAAAAATATAATTTTTTTGAAACGGAGTCTGGGGGACTCAACGTCCGTGATAGTTGCTGAAAAGTTTATGATCGTTGTTAAGGGTTAAAAATAAAAATAACAATAAAAAAAATTCTTCGCGGGGAATCGAACCCGGATCTAACGCGTGAGAGTCTGGTAGGCTTACTACTCGACCACCGAGGAATACGTAAATTGTTTATCTATAACGTCAGATGTATTACATAATTTTTGCTTGAAAGTAACTAAAGTTCCCACCGTGTGTTCCGTGACACGTTCTACCTTTTTTTTTAATAAGGATCAGGTTGGTCATGATTTGCAAGAAATATTTTTTGGTAGCATATCATCCATATTTTTATCTGGAAGGAGTAATTTACGTGTATTGCTGCTTCGATTGAAATACAAATGGAATAAATCCACTAACGTCATGTCATGTTCGTTTGTGAAGATTTACTAACTTCCTGTGAAACTAACGTAACTGGAGTACAAAATTATTAGAATGATGAAATGCAGAGGTCTGATTATGCCTTGTCGAAATGAGAGTGGGTACGAAGCCGTTGATTATTCATCAATGGTTTGCACGATCCTCTTAGATCATTAGCTACCTGTTATTTTGTGCTTGGTGTACATCAGCGTTCGAGAAGATTGAGGCGTGTAATAAACCCGAGATCATTAACAAGACTTTGAATCACAAGATTTGCAAACAATTTCAGTAGTAAAGACGTTCTCCATTATAATGCAAATTGTTAAATCTTAGTTTTCACCTACTTCAATTTATGTTAGATCGAGTTGAAAATAGAAAAGTTTACAGTTCAGTTGAGTATAAGAATGTCTTATGTCCATAATTTATAGGGTGGTCAAAAGAGATAATGATAAAAATAATCAGTCAAAAAAAGTTTAACAATTAACAATATCAACAATATCATTAAACGATAATTCTTTAATGTGCTTGTTCCCTTGGATTTTTTCTATTAACATTATTTTTTCAATTTATTAATATTAAAAGATGAGCACTTTTCCAAATTTGTTACAGGCTTCTTCAACCTCTGGCAGCGTTGTACGGAAACCATAATTACCACACCCTCCGAATTACATAATTGGTGATTTTTATCGAAAGGCCTGACCAGCTGACTTCTTATTGGCAAGCGCGTGCGTGTGATCTTCCCTCTCACTTCGTCAATTGACTGATATTGATTTATCCAGTGGCGTTGGTATTGTCCGTTACCTTTGTATTTTCAATTTTACTTGGTAAAATAGGTACCGTACGCAATTTGTACGTTTATGATATATATGCCCCGCCTCTTACCGATTTCCCGTAGCTTCAGATAAACTTGCCAAACTATACCTATTGGAAAAATCGCCGGTTTTTGGAACGGAGAGATCTTTTTCAGTTTTTCATTAGATGCACTTCCTCCGAGATATTGGGCAAGGAATATTTCGATATTTAAAAAAAATCTTCATTTTTGAGCGATTTTTTGAATTGTACGGAAAATATAAATTTGAGATGAATTTATTTTGTGGCAATTAGTCAAAGCTTTTAAATTAGTTGTCAAAATCCTGGATATCACTATAAAAAAGGCAAAAATGACCTTTTTTCGCATAATGTTGAGGCTAAACTGTCACTACTACTACTAAATGTGCAGGCAAGCCTTGTCCTGGACAACTCAAGCCAAGGTTCCGGCACTGAGGCCACTGGTGGGCCCATTGTGCCATTCCTGCTACCTAGACATCCATGAAGCCGAGCCCTTCAATAAAGGCCACAACCGTTTTCAATGGATGTCTGCTTGTGTCTCCAGGGGCCATAACAGGGACTCCGAAGATTCGCCTGCGTAGTACAGCCCAGTGTGGACACTCTAAGAAAACATGGACTGACGTCAGTCATGCCGCAACCCCATCATAGGGAACTTCCCTCTACCCCTAAGTTGTGGAGGTGTTTCCTCATACAGCAGTACCCTGTTAGGAGTCCTGCTATCTTCCTTAGCCTACTCCTTGGTAGTTCAGTAGCTGCCCTGGCTTGTCCATCAGTCCATCCCTTCAGTAGATGTTTGGATTGTTTAGGACCCTGCAGAGCATTCCAATGAGCGAGGTGCTGATTCCTCAGCCACTTCTTCGTTTCCTTGCGTATTTTTTGTTTTGTTACGCACAGGGTCGGGCCCGGGCCGTACAAAGGAACTGCCGCCCCTTCCGCAGCCAGTGCATCCGCCATCTCGTTGCCTTCAAAACGAGAATGGGCTGGAATCCATTCTAGCCGCACCACGTTTCGCCTTGCAAGATGCTAAGCTGTCAACTAGCTGACAAATCAAAAATTGCTAAAATAAGTGCACATTTTTTAAATTTCTGTACTTGACAGCTGCCAACTAGCAGCGAAATTACCAGAAAAATCAATTGGCCAAAATATTCGCATGTTCTTGTTACCTAATCTGTCGAAATTTGAATTGCGAACAGTTGGTTTCTTAATTCTCCAATGCTGGAATCGTAATCATCGTATAGAATAAGCTATTAGTAGCGTAGAAAGACACTAAAAAGTTGTGGGTAGCAGTTTACGTGTTCCTTAGTAACTGTAAAAAAGAGGTCTCAGTCGAAATGGGATGTATAATGACAAGTTGAAGAAAAAAAAAAGGTAGAACGTGTCGCGTAACACACGGTAGGAACTTTAGTTCCTTTCAAGCAAAAATTATGCGATACATTTGACGTTTTAGATAAACGATTTGCATATTCTTTGGTGGTAGAGTAGTAAGCATACCGGACTTTCACGCGGTAGACCCGGGTTCGATTCCCCGTGAGGAAGTTTTTTTTTATTGTTAATTTTATTTTCAAATAATTATTCTGCTTGATATTAATAACGACAACAGGTAGACGTTTGAAATATTTAGCAGAATATTCATTATTACAGATAATGGTACGGTACCCTTCATGAGGGAGTCCGACTGGCAACATCTACTTATAACAGCATCGTATATTTAAAAAGGGAAACCGTAGCATTATACAAATTGGACATTCAACAACTGTACGTTTACCACAAAAAAAGTAGTGGAAACATGAAATTTAATTGTTACATTTTCAATTTGAATTTATATTACAGTTTATAGAAATTTTTATTTTCTAGATTTTTTTCTTAAGTGGGTCGTAGAAAAAATATGCTGTTTGACTCGTGTGGATTGTCCATATCGCACTTGAACGATTGAGCACTCCGCCTACGGCGTCGTGCTCAAACTTTGTCCTCGTGCGATATGGCCATCATATCCACACTAGTTGCACAAACTACTATTTCTATCAAAACATGCCATTTTACATTTAAAAACAACCTGCCAAATGTCAAATCAATTCATCCATCCATTTTAAAGTTATCGAATCAAAACATTCAAGTTTTCAAAATTTCATCACCCTGTATTTCGAAAAATAAATGTGCTAGACCCCTTAATCCTCATGTCATTTTGACAACCGATGCTGTGAATAAACAAAAAAGTTCAATCGCGCAAAAAAATTATGGAAATAATAGTAAAAATTTATCCGAACAAATTCAAGTATATCACCAGCACTGCGAATACCAGCTTTGCATAGAATTTTAATATAGCTTCGGTGGTTCAGTGGTAGAATGCTCGCCTTCCACGCGGGCGGACCGGGTTCGAATCCCGGCCGGAGCATATGAATCGCTGCTTCGTAAACGAGAGAGAGACTAAGGAGAGGGCACATGCACGCAAGCAAGGCACATAACGAAGCAACGTAACATAACGTAGCGTAACGTAACGCGTAACGGTCAGATCTTTTGCGTCGCGACCCCCGGTCACTCAAACATAACCTGACGTAAAGAACTAAAGTTCCAAAAATGAAACCGTAGCCCTATACAAATTTCAAGAACTGTACGTTTACCACAAAATTAGTGGAAACATAAAATTGAATTGTAAAATTTTTAATTTGAAGTTAGGTATATTACAGTTTATAGAAATTTTTATTTTCTAGATTTTTTCTTAAGTGGATCGTAGAAAAAATATGCTGCTCGACTCGTGTGGATTGTCTGTATCGCACTTGAACGATTGAACTTGAACTTCGTCCTCGTGCGACATGGCCATCATATCCACACTAGTTGCACAAACTACAATTTCTTTCAAAATATGCCCTTTTACATCTAAAGACAACCTGCCAAATGACAAATCAATTTATCCATCCATTTTAAAGTTATCGAATTAAAACATTCAAGCTTTCAAAATTTCAACACCCTGTATTTCGAAAAGTAAATGTGCTAGACCCCTTAATCGCGAAAACAAATTATGGAAATAATAGTAAAAATTTATCCGAACAAATTCAAGTAGATCACTAGCACTGCGAATACCAGCTTTGCATAGAATTTCAATATAGCATCGGTGGTTCAGTGGTTAGAATGCTTGCATTGTACGCGGGCGGCCCGGGTTCAAATCCGGGTAGGAGCATATTTATTATTATGAATCGCTGCTTCGTAAACGAGAGAGAGAGACTAAGGAGGCACAAGCACGCAAAAGCAAGGCACATAACGAAGAAATGTAACATAACGTTTCGTAACGTAACGCGTAACGGTCAGATCTTTTGCGTCGCGACCCCTGGTCGCTCAAACATAACCTGGCATAAAGAACTAAAGTTCCAAAAATAACGACGAGCTCAACAATGCCAATAATTACTATCTTGAGGATTTTTGGATTGTTGTGTATAGTTTGGAAAATAAGTAGGGCTTTGTTTGTTTAAGTGAGGCTCGCGTCGTGTTTTGTAGAGTTAACCTAAGTCAATGAATAGCTCAAGGCCGCAGGCCGAGGGCTATTATCTCTGAGCAACACGCTTGAAGGATTCTCTACGACAAAATTTTGAGAATTTATCAAGACGCGAGGAGTATTCGATAGGATAATTTTTTACTTTTTAGCTTCCAAAACATTGATTGCCAATCTGATGTTTAATAATTTTCAATACAAACTTTATTAGTTTTAATCAAAAAAGGATTCATTTTTATTTAAAAATACAGTTGTGAAAAGTACAATTGGTAAATTAATTGAATCGTTAGATGCAATACCTAACCTTTCACATTTTTAATCTAGTTGTCAGTTTGACGTTTAATTAATGTTCATTAAAAAGTAAACACCAAACTGAAAACACCACATGTAGAGTATTATCGCTGTAATACAGCGGTGATTGGATGAAATTTGACTTGACTTGAAATTAAGTAATTTGATTTGATTTATTCCATACTATTATCAATTATTGGCACTACACTAACACTATGTCATTCTTCAATCTTGATTATATTGTGTACCTACGTTAATGTGTGAACGTGTACCTATATAATAAATGATCCTATCTTTTGTCCGTGCAAAGATGTGTCTATATGTCTACTAGTCGAATACTCTGTTCAGTGTCTTATGTTATTATTCCGATCTTTTTCGTTATTTATTTATTCAATAACTATACACAATGAAAGAACACCCAAGCCAGGCAATGCCTTAGTGGGTATTCATTCATTATTAGGAAAATTAAGTTTATTGTTGTATTGAAATTGTGTTATTCATTTGTATTTATAGATATGTAGTATATATTTCATTTTAAATTCTCACGTACAAGCAGTTGTACTGTTTCTGTTAGTTAATTATGATTATTTGTACTTGTGTCAAGGTATTTATTGCAAATGTTGTATGTACTTTTCTATTTTTTTGCTATTGCAAATAATAGTACTTATATTAAAGTATAAGTGGATATTAAGGTCTTTAAAACACGCACGATTTTTGGAGCACGACGGCGAAGCAGGAGTGCTCGAAATAGAGTGAGTGTTTTAAAGACCAGTTATCCACGAATACTTTACGCTATTTTTTTTATTGGTGTACTTTGAAATTAAAAATGTGTCAAATGGTTGAATTCGTGATGTATATGATACCTTGCTTTGTCATGGAAATGAGAAAAGCTTAAACTAATTTGTATTTTGATGGAAGTTCAACCTTATTGAGTTCTGTGAATGTCAATAGTATTAATTTAAATACCATTTCCTAAGATTTGAAAAATCGAAATATTAATATTTCAAACAATACAACCCCCTTTATATCTAAGACGTCTATATCTATCTTTATGCTATGCATCTAGAGTGTCAGTTCTAAAAAACAACAATCCTTCCTTTTTAACAATATTTCATGGTACAAATACTATCCCAGACACCCAGAAAAAATACTTATCATTTTATGAAAGGTTAAAAAGATCAGATTTCAATATTGATCAATTCCAACTGTCTTTACCATTATGTCATGAAACTCCTCCTTGGATAATTCAAATACCAGCAGTCAACTTCTCATTAGCAAATCAGCCCAAACACTCTACCAGCGACCACATATACAAATTAAAATACTATGATCTCATTTATAAATACACTAGCTATGATCATATTTTCACGGATGCATCTAAATCAGAAAACGGAATTGCATCAGCATTCTTACAAGATACCAACAGTTACGCAATCAGGCTAAATCCTCACTGTTCAGTATATACAGGAGAGTTACTCGCTATACTTGAAGCATTGAGAAGCTACAAACAGCCAAACAAAAACCTATTATTAATATCGGACTCCTACAGTGCCCTCTTAGGAATGAAACAATTATTTCCCACTCACCAAATACTCTTGAATATTAAAGAAGAACTTTACAGACTCCAGAAAATACACGTTAAAGTAGAGTTCCTGTTGGTTCCTTCTCATGTAGGCATACCGTCGAATGAAAAAGTCGATGAAATTGCACGACATTCTGTAAGCAGCGAGAATCTAACATTTTTTGAAAAAATTCCAGTTTCCGATTTCAAACAAGTTATAAAGGATTTTGTATGGAATATCTGGCACAAAAAATGGGAAGAAACCAATTCACTACTTAGAGAAATCATGCCATCGGTAAAATCCAGATTGACACTTCCACAGAACAGAAAAGACCAGGTTGTTTTAAACAGGTTAAGAATAGGACATTCAGCCATCACACATCAGCATTTATTCAATAAAGAACCACCAAAGCAGTGTTTAATATGTGATGTGCCTCTAACCATAAAACATATACTGTTGGATTGTGCAAGTTTTAGTGTTAGAAGAACAGTTAACAACATCCCACCTAATATCAAACGCGCGTTAAGTGAAAACTGT
>CAJUYI010003304.1:0-24232 GCA_910591695.1 Galerucella pusilla | reverse complement strand
ACTTATAATGTGTGCTACTAGTTTCGGTACAATATTACCATCATCAGGCTACAATATAAAGAGAAAAGGTACACTTAATACATGAAGATCTTACAAGATTATGTTAAAATAATTAATTATTATTAAATATTATTAAATATTAATTATTATTTATTATGCTGAAATACATATGGAAACACATGAAAAGGAAATGAAAATATTTGCCATGAAGATAAAAAAAACTTTTTCTCTCGTCTATGTAGGATCTTCATCAATAAATGTGATAATGTGTGACAAGAAAGAGAAAAAAGAGGTGAAATATGTCAAGTATAATATGTATATCATCATGAATTATAATATCGTATATATTACTTGAGGCCCATTGTAGAATTCTCAATATAATGGCATGCTACAGTTTCAGTTACAGTACTTCATTTTACTTGTATTTATTGACGTACCTAGTTTGTTACCCTTCATTTTTTATTTACACATGACCTCTATTCATATTATAAAACATATCTCACATCATTAACCGCGTCCACACCGGGCGCATGGGATCGCAAGCTTCGCTTCGCGAGGCACCATTAGTTTGTACGGGGGCAGGCCAAGCCATCATAATTAATTTAGATGAATTGACTGCTCCAGCAAAAGATATAAAACAAACAACAAACACAACCTTAGAGCACGTCCTTTTAACCGACAGCCGAGGCAACGAGCGCTCTAACAATCCCGAGGCACGTAAACTCAGACCAATCATTTGGCTCCCGAAGATGCCGCACGCGCTCGAGCGCCTGGAGTGGACGCGGTCCTTGAGGAGGAACAGATATAGTCCAATATTCCAGAGCAATCTGATATAACTTATTTTCACATAGATGAAACCTTAGGCTCTCAGTAGCGTCTCATATGGTTTGACCATACAGTTTCTGCCTTCTGTGGTCCAGCGACTCACAGTTGCATAGTATATGCAGAGCTGTTTCGGTATCCTTTTTGCATCTTCTGCATGTAAGGTCTCCGTTGTACAGCTCTATTTTGTTTAGGTGCTCCTTTGTGGGAAAATGTCCCGTAAGTAGCCCCTTTATGGTGCGTAGTTTATTCCTACTCATTGAGAGCAGTTCTTTCGCCACTTTTTCTTCTGGTTCTTTTATGAATTTCTTCCCATGTATTTGCCTGGTCGTATTCTTCCAGTGTTTATTGTGTTGTTCTTTTAACCACCCTTTTGAGATGTAACGTCAAAATTATTTTCAATAATTTTTTCTATTAATCAATTTCCATACTATATACAATCTACATCAGACAAGTCATACTTACTTCTTTTATTACTGAAACAAAAGTAGACAGTCATAGGAACTGCGGAAAAGAATGAAGAAACACCTTTTAAAAATTTAATTGTAGGCTACGTCCATTGCAAATGAAAAGTTGAACGGATAAATTCACTGCCCTTTTATGGTACGTTTATGACATAGGAACTTTAACAAATAAATTAATCCCTTATAAAAGTTTTCTCGTGCGTTTATGAAACAGTCGAGGAGCTAAACGTCATACTAGCATGACGGTGCCATGAACCAATATGGTTTCACACTTCTAAAAGTCACCCAATAGGTTTGTTCCCGAAGCAAGTTCTTAACTGCAATGAACATATTGAGTCTGCGCATTATAAAATAAGCGTTCCAGCAGAGCAGAGTTCAGAACAAATTATAATTGTTTGGTGTTCCCGCAAGACTGGTAACTTGTTCAAAACGAGTTGGTTACTCGTTCTCTTGGTTCCAAAATAAAAAGAGAACTTTTACTTTCGCGCATGCGTTTTAATATAAATGACTCTTCTTCTTTAATAGTTCTTTTGCTTTTTGGTTATGTTATTTGTTTGATGATATCTATCAATCATTTGTGTATATTATTGTTATTGTAAAAATGGATGCTTTTTTTATTGAGAGTGAATCAGAAGTCGAATTTTCGGACATGTCTGAAGATGATAGTGAGTTGTCAGAGTTTGAAGAGGAATTATTACAGGATCGACAGCGCCTTAAAAATGAGAACTACATTGAAGAAACGATACAGCAATATAATGACACCGAATTTATTGAACATTTTAGAATTAATAAAGAGTGTGTAAATAGCATTTCAAGAAAGTTTGAAAACAGCGATCTATTTCATCCCCAAACACGTGGAAATGACAAAATAAACGCCAAAGATCATATTATTATTTTCTTGTGGTTTGCTGGTCACCAAACCTCTTCATTTCGAGATGTAGCTGACCGGTTTAACATTTCAATTAGTAGTTTGTTCCGAGTGATCCGTCGAGTTACATACTTTTTAAGTAACATGTCTCCTCAAGTAATCAAATGGCCAACACAAGAAGAAATGCAAGAAAGTGAGCAATTTTTCAGAAATAAAGGATTTCCTGGGGCTATAGGAGCAATTGATGGTTCTCATATACGAATTGATAAGCCTGATAGAGACCCTGACTCCTACTATAACAGAAAAAAGTATTTTTCCATTCAAGTAAGTGCACATTCTAAACAATAAAATTATAATATTACGGTAGAGGAGATTTATACATATTTGAATGTTTTCTTTTCAAAAGTTGCCAGGTTTATTCTCAATTTCAAACCAAAGCATTGGACGATAAAATGAACTCAAAACTAAACATGAATATTGTTCTAGCTTCAAGCAGTATGTGATCATAAGATGGCAATAAGGAGTCTCTTCGTGGGATTTCCAGGTTCTGTGCATGATGCTAGAGTTTTTATAAGAAGTCCTCTCTCTCATAATTTAGCACAAAAGTGTGGATTTTTTTTCATTTTAGGTGATAGTGCATATGGTTGTACTAGACACTTGATTACTCCATTCAAAAATACTGGGAACTTAACTCGTCGTCAACGGCTTTTCAATACAAAATTATCTGGTTGTCGAGTTAATATTGAACATTGTTTTGGAATACTGAAACAAAAGTTCAGGCAATTATTTCATTGCAAGCTACGAAAAATTCCAGATATAGTCCATTTTATTCGAGCTTGTTGTGTACTTCATAATTTATCAATAAATGAATTGAATGATATAGTTGAAAATGAAAATAATGTTGGCCCAGAAGACATAGATCTAGAAGAAAATTTAGATGATGAATTTATGGAAATAGATGTTCCTGCAGGAAGTCAATATCGTGATTATTTATTAAGAATTTTAAATTTATAATTTGTATCATTTATTTTTTATTGAATACAAAATTAACTTTTTGAGAAGATTAAAGTTTGATTTTTCCAAGTGTACATTCAAATTAACCTGTGATAGTCAGTTTGGACATTTCAAAGTAAAAAAAACAACTTTCTTAAAAAATATAATTCAAAATAAAAAATAAATATTCTTGAGAAACAACAGTATATACATTCAAATTAACCTATATAAAGTCCAGTTCAGGTACTTCAAAGTAAATAATAAATCAACTTTCTTAAAAAATATGTATCAAAATAAAAATATTCCAGAACAGTTTAAACATAATGAACACTTTCAAACTTTATTCAAGTACTCCTTTATTAATTGGTTTCTCCTTTTTTGTTCATTTAGTTTTTCTCTGTCCATATCAAGTCTTTCCCGCTTTATTGCAAGTTGTTCTTTATTATATTTTAATCTATCTTGCCGTATTTGTTCCAGTACATCACTTCTATTTTTTTTCTGATACTAGACCTGGAAGGTTTATCTTTTATTTTTTCTTCATTATTATTTTCTAAATTTGAATTGGTATTTTTTTCAGGCATTGGTTTGTGTTGAAAATTTGCGTTTAATTCAGTAGTATCTTCAGCTAACAAAATCTCCGGATTTATTTTTTTTTGCTTGTGAAAAATTTCATCCATTTCCTTCTCATATTTAAAATACTTTTTCCCCTTCCTGTTTTATTATTGTTATCAACCACCTTTTTGTAGCTTCTTTCAAGGGTTTTCCACTTATTACTCACTGTTGACCCTGTCAAATTTAATCCATACTTTTCATTTAAAATTGCTGCAATAATTTCAAATAGTTTCTTTTGAGTTTTGATAGCCTTCCCTACTTTTTTGTAATGTTCCTTATAAATATGGATTAGGGCCATAGTACTTGAATCTGTCCAATGCGTATATTGTTCAGTATCTGTCCAATGATTTTGTTCTGACTGAATCTCAGTTGAATTTATGTCCACACACAAAAATTCTTCCAAATCTATAAGCAACGTTGTTAAAATCTTTCAATATTCCTTTAATCTGTTCTAAACTTACCATAACTTACGGAGTCATTCATATTTAAAAAAAAAGATTCCTCAATCTTAAAAATATCTTGTCAGTGAACAGTGGATATTTATAACATAACCTTATATCAGGCCTATCAGGGTGGTCTCTGCTTATATCTTCTTTTCTTTCTCATCAAGATATTCAGCCAAGAATACTTTTCAGAACTGTTCCAGCAGGCATTTGTTTGGAACCTACTTGGTACATTATTCTGTTCACGCATGCGCATCAGATGATGTTAATAACATGTTTGGAACTCGCTTCGGGAACAAACCTAGTGTGTACAAGTTACAGACGAGTTTCAACATCATATTCGCATGTTCGTAACGCTAATCCATAAGCTTTGCCTATACCAAAAATCGCTAAGAGCGAAGTTTTCACTTCAATAACGACATCCATTGGCCATAAAGGAGATCGCTTTTTTCCATTTTCACCAATAAAAATCTACCATTGAAACGTCATAACTATTTACAAATTCGAATATACTTTACATGTGCAAATACTTTCTAATCCAAGTTGTATGTGAGTTTACTTGAATTAAATCTGGACATTTTGCAGACAACCCCTTAAGATTGTTCGATAAGTTATAGTCTCGTGGGAAATCACAGAAAAGTTTTCAGATATAATTTTTGTTTTTACTGAAAACTACTTGGATTTTCAAACTAATTTTCATTGTGTACACGTTGAAACTTCTTGTTATAACTAAATAAAAGAAAAGTTAGTCATGAGATAAAGGAACTAGAAAAGTCTTCGTGTCAGTTGTATATTGGATAGGTACTGGAGATTATTGGAAATAATGAATTGAGAAGTCAACTGTTGGAAAATGCTAGTGTTTATATATATATATTTTTCTACTTCCGTCCCTAAAGCCGCATCTAAAACACGGGTTTGAAATTCGCAAAACATCACTCTAGTGCTAAAACCATGGAGACTGTATGTAAAGCTAAAACTCACATCTCGTTAATCTTTTGTTTCTCAAGCGTCACATCAAGTGGATCTTCTGAAATTTATATTTAATATTCGGTGATAATTTTGAAGTTCTGTGTCATTTGATTTTTCAATGACACGTCAGTCATTGTCTGTCATCTTGTGAATATAGGTTTGGGAACCAGTATGACACAATGTTCTTAACGTACCTTGTGGAAAAATAAAACATTTTAGAAAACATTGCAATAATGCTTTATCATTTTAATACTCTCTTAATCATAAAAATAGACTATAGGTGATTAGGTTTAAAGAGGGAAAATGGTTGATATCTATTTGTTCGTTAAGAGGATTACCTGGATATTTGTTTTCATTATCTCAATAGCTTCTAAAAGATTTAATTTGAAGGATTCAGGTTCTACATGAGAAATTTCAAAATTTGAGTCGAAAGTGTGTTGAATTGCTTATAAATTATTTGAATAGTAAGAATCTAATTTTGTTACCATCTATTTGTAATCTGGAATTCTAGTTTTAAAATTTCTAAGAGTTTTACCCATATAAAATTTGTCACTGTTGTCATTACCACCTTTTGATTGATAAACTCCTGATTTGTTGAATTTTTAAGATTTATATTTGTTATTATTATGAGTGGATAAATTGTAATTGGTTTTAAAGCAAATATTTATGTTTAAAGTTTCCAAAAATGATTTAATTTTCTAGGATGGGATTCCGTATTTGTTACTGAATAAATTGAAAAATTTCATAATACCTTCACCCGTATAATAAAGCTACAACAATTACACAAGTATCCAATTCTCTCCTGAAAGCATTTATGCCTTTCGCCTGCTCTCTCCTCGTTTTTGTGAATCGATATGCTATGACGTCATTGACCCGCCCCTGACGTCATTACTGAACTAAATTTGCAGACACGTGAAAAAGACCGTATACCCAGGCCTGTCGCGTTTCGAGTCAGCGTCGCAGTGTGGGTCAAATAGGGCATCCAGGATACTAAAAGTCTCTAGGCTCATTATTATTGGAAATTTCCAGCGCTGGAAATAAAACACCTTCAATTAATAAAACTCGTAAATTCAAAAATAACAACTGCCACTTAATGATTATAGTAGACGATGCAAAAATAAATCCCATCTCTATAGGAAACTAACAAATTGCAAATTGGTTTATTTTTATAGGGTAGGTCTCGGTTCAACATTTAATTGTACCATTTGGATTAAGTTAGTTCACACATGTTCAAAATGTTTCATAATTTACTACTCTATTTTTTGTAAACAAGTTTTTTTTACGCATAATATTCATCTTCAATTATCTGACAGCTCGGTTTAGAAAGATAGGATAAATATGTGACTTATGTCCTACTAAGAGCTAAAAGCTGTTCTCCCATTGTGGTTTAGTAGGTACTCCTTTGGTGAGAGTTTTTTGATAAACTCTTCATTTACCACGCTTTACACCTTACCATGTAGTCTACCAATAGACGCAAGCCTTCTGGTCAATCTATTAGTGATCGATCTGGGGGTCTATTCTCAAACAGTGACATTTTTTGTCGCATACGAGATTATACTTTTGTCAATCAAGTATGTGTATAAAGAAGTAAAATCTCGCATGCGACAAAAAATGTCACTGTTTGAGAATAGACCCCCTAGCTTCACATGGTATGTAGAGACATGAAGTGGCTGCATGCGAAGACTTTAAATGTAGATGTTGGGGTTGTCGTCATGGCTTCCGTGGCAGCCAGACAAGCCTTTGGATGCCATTTGGCTTTCGATTGTCTCAGCCTGTCTAGTCTTTGGCCACCATACTATCGAGCCATATGCTATATCAGTTCGTTTACTTTTGGAAGTTTGGACAAATGATTGAAATGAATGCGCATGACCAGTTAGTTTATTTACGTTGCATAAACTGCTGAATATTTTCAATTTAATTTTAGTTAAGTATATATGGAATAAAGATCCACCTGAAAAATTGTCAAATTAGAGTGGAGCGCTAAATATCCATTGGAATTGTTATTATTGTTACGAACTCAGTGATTCAGAAGCCGGTCCTGTCGTGAACTATAAATTTTGGCTTATGCGACCTCTCTAGAAGACTCCATGACAGAGTAATGCAATGGTTTATTCCCGATTGTTCTGGAAGCTTCGCATACGTAGAAGGTGGTAAATTCAGGAAGGTTTTTGAGTGAGTCGAACAGTTCTCAGTATACAGTGAGTGAACAGATAGTGAATTAGTGAATATACATTGTGCAATATTTATGAGTTAAAGATCAATTGGGACAATATTATATCGAGGTTAGATAAGATAGTAGACATTAAGTAGTGTGTATTATTAAATGCTTACTCTTTGGAAACAACATGGGTGGTGAAGTGGCTCAAATTATTTAAAAACAACCAAAAATCGAATGAGAAACCAACATATTTATTATCTAGCTTTTTTCAGTATTTTTTTATTTGCTTGCAATACATTGCATACTTTGTGAGAATAAGATTTTTTTGTTACATCTTGCAGTACTGATTTCAGATTATATGTATTCTATAATTCTTGAGAGTTTAGCAAAGCGAGTCGTCGATAAAATGTCTTCAAAATGTGTCCTAGAGATTATAGAATATAATGACAAATGACGATTATGTTTGAAGTTTCCGTTAATACATAAAAGTGTGGTAATGATAACACCACTAATATATCATTGGAATATCCATCTTGATGGTCTTGAAATTAATCTACAAAGTCTTATATTATAACAGTGCGAATACGTCATCCAAGTTTCACAACGAACGAATATTCCCAAATTTTTTTTTAAAGGAATTAAAGCAGTAATGGACGCATATTCGACAATGGGATCCTCTGGCAGCTGCAATAAATTTTAGTAGACGTCCAGCACTTAAAATTAAATAAAACAGGTGAGCGGTTTCCTGAATTTATGCTCGTAACAAACAGTTCGTTTGTATTCAGCCAACAGAATTTGATTTATACGTGAAAGTAACAGAGTTATACCAAGAAACATGTTTCCTTGTAATTGTTAGTAGGTACTGCTCTTAAATGGTTACAGAAAAATACTGTTATAGAAAATTATAGAGATATTAACAAAAAAGAATTTAGATAATGCATTCCAAAACATATATAAAAGTTGGGATAATTTGAGTAAAGAGATGTTATATTGATATCCAGAGAGATTTTTTCCATCATTTCATTCATGTATACCTACAGTAGAAACGGTGAATCTTTTCCATCACGTGACCCAATCTACGATTCATACGTTAAAATAATACCCTTCTTGGTGTGCGTCATCAATTGTGACGTATATCCGGGTTTTCGGCATGTCGTTTATTTTATTTGCTATTTTGACATATAGCTAACCTTAAATTTGATAAATAAAATCATCATGATTGTATTTAGCCAAATTCGAAAGGGCTATGCAATTAATAATTACCAGCTTCTTTTTTTAACTGGAAATACTTGAGAACTTTCAAAATACTGATGTTTTTCCGTGTATTCATGCATATTTTTGTATTATTCATATAAATAAAACAATAAGATTAATATTCACTTTTCATAAATAATAATTGACCGTAAACAACAAAGTACAGACCTGTCAAGAACTGTCAGTGTGACAGTAGAAAAATACGTGAGACTTATTGCCGCTACGAAAGTAACTCTCGATTGATAGGTTGAGCTTGAGCGTAATCTAAACATCAACCAATTAAATTTTTGTAAGTCAAAGATTAGGGTTAACGTTTGTAATACATTTAAACGGTTCATTATTGTGATATTTTGATTAGGATTAATCACAGTCCTGCCTTTTTTTCCATTTCTTCCTACGTAATGTGATAGAAGGAGATTAACAATCGATGACGCACACCAAGAAGGGTATTATTTCAACCAGCAAAAAAAGGTACATAGTCTACCCCTGTAGTAGAAGCACCAAATCTACCTGGTTCATCTGCAGTGATAAGTACTAAAAGGCAACAAAAGCTGCCTGCTCATTTGCAAGATTGCATGGCTGTGTAACTTATAGAGTTAAGAATTTGTTTTGTTCCATGTTTATATTTATAAAATGTTCGGTGTCATCTGTGTCACAAGTGACACCAGCTACGAAAATAAAGTTAAAACACTGGATTATTCTAATTCATTTAATACTAAATAAAATACAAAAATACCACTAAAACCAATACATGACATGTCGCGCTCAAATTTTCTGTTCAAACATTAATTGTGTGAGGCGTGAAAACGTGAATGCTGTCAAAATGGGAGAATTCTAAATAGAAAAAGTGCGTTCACGTGAGGTACTTTACAATACTCGGTCAAGTAATTACCGAGACCAAAAGATGCGACAACAGGCTTGGCAACAAATACTACAATACATTTTAAAGCGATCTTTATCACTCTGTAATAACTTCTGAAACAAATTATGGAATTCGCCTTGTTTCTCTCTTCTCAAATTAACGTCATGAACCCATTGTCTAGTTTAAATATTATCGGCAACCTTAAGTAAAAAACATGCATTTTCCAAGTCTTATTCAAACCCGGAAGATGAAGATAAACTGTCATCTCCATCATTATTGTTTATTTGGTACATTTTTAGAATATCAAAGTGCAGTGACGTGAGGGTAATGTGATTGCTTCTACATAAACATAAGTTTACGTTTGGTGTGAAAGCATATATATGTGAACTAACGTGACGTGTTGATAATGTGTTTCCGCCTTCAGTTCACCATGCATTTTCATCTAAAGTATGTATGTATATTGGGGTCGAATGGTCAAATCTTCCCTTGATCTGATAGCGCAAACGGAATCCGTCCCCCAAAACGGTGCTTCAGTCCCCCTTTTTGCCATTTCTTCTGCTATTTCATTTCCTCATATTCCAGTGTGTCCTGGAATCTACAATAATAATATGACAATGCTGTTCTCACCTAGTTCATTCAGTTTGCCTAGACATTCCCACGCCATTTTGGAACTGATTACACAAGAACTTACTGCCTCAATGGATGCTTGACTATCAAACATGAATATAAACTTTTGCCTTTTAAAACCATTTTTATGATGATTAGCGAAACAAAGAAATGGTGAACCAATTTGAATTGAATCTAATAATAGCAATAGAATAAATACATTTTCCAATATCTGGCAACGTTTCTGGAAAGAAGTCCTTTCGCACCCTATCGCCAGTGTTCGCCATAGTTCGTAGCATTTGAGAATTCCGCGCCAATCCTAGCGGGTCGGATCAATATGACAGTATCTCATAGGGCGTACAGCATATACATTAGAGAAAGCTAATAGTATGCTTTTAATTTTTAAACTTTAAATCTTCCCGTTTAGGTCGCTTTTGAAGTATTACATTTTGTGTTCAATTTCGGTCGATTTTTGTTAGTTAAATCACATTTAAGAGAATTTTATTTATAATAGTGCACTTACCCATGGTAATAGTTTTTCGGACGTTGATACTCATAGTGAAGTCGAGTGTAGGTGAAATGGCAAAATTTTGTAGAATCAAATGTTTAGTTGAGGAAGACATTTCTAATTTGGTGATATATATATAGCTACTTCGTTTGTAAGTTTTCTATATTTTTCTATTTTGTACATAGCCACTTGGTAATTTCTCGCTATATCCAGGGATACAGGGATGTTATATTTCAGGAGAGATAATATACCTAGTAGTATAAAAAGAAGCAATTTATATGCTTACTAAAAAATTGGAGCGGATGAAAGCTTAATTATTCTTACCTAAGAAACAATATTCACTAAAACCAACTCTTTTAATGCCATTTATTTTGTTACTACATTTGAAAGGAAATTTGAGATGGTGTTGTGTTTATTCATAGTTTCGAGTTTATGGAACAAATTTGTAATTTTATATTACTTTTATAGTAAAGATATAAAAAGTTTTTAAAAATTTTTGTTTTGTTTTGTTTCTCGCATCAACCAAGTTGGTTATTAGCGATGGCTTTAATAATATAATCACAGCTTATAGAGTAGAGAGGTATTTGACAGATATTTATAAATATTATCCACATCGCAATCCTTTCCGAGCAAGGTATTCATGTCATTTGGAAAATTATATTGTTGTCTTTGCGATGTGTGTAATGTACATTCTAATAGTATATGTTTTACATTTAGTTCACGGCTACAAACTATACACGCGTAAGTTTAGTGTGACCTATTCTTAGTCTAGTTTTTACGACCTGTTTTAAGCGGTTACTGCACATTTATTTGTCTTAATTTTTGGAGTGATCCTTGCCACTCCGATTGCCACCGAGAATTAATTTTCATTTTGATGTAGGTTTTCACGTCACTGTAAACCGCACTGTTCACTATATGTACATCTCTGCATACTGTAGCGTCCTTTGAATGTTTGTCAGCATCTTCGTTTCCTTGTATTCCTTGATGAGAGGGCACCCATAAGAATCTGACATCCAAGTGGTTGTTTTGTAGTAGATGCAGTTGAGTCTTGATTTGTAGTTCAAGAGGGTTGTTAGTGTAAATGTTTTTCAAGGTACTTAGGGCACTTAAGGAGTCTGTTATTATTACAGATTTTGCAGGTTTGACGATTGAATTTCGATTAAAGCTTGTAGGATAGCATATATTTATCCTGTATACACAGAGCTTACGTCGGGTAATTTATATTTCAAAGGTGGTTTATGGAAAGTGATAACAGCAGCTCCAACTCCATTTGGGGTTGGATGCATCGGTATATATTTTATGAAAGTTAGAATACCTGGAAAGTTTCTTGTGAAACTTCTGATATACTATGGAGGCTGGAGTTTCTGCCTTGTTAAAGTTGGTTAAGCTGGTGTCTATGCTCGGAATTTCAATAAGCCATGGTGGTGGTATATCAACATTTGCTTTTAGTATGGAAGGTATCTGCATGTCTAGTTGTATAATATATTTGGAAACTCTCTGATAGAAGGGGTAGTCGACTCTTTTCCTGAATTCGTAGGTGTTTTGATATCTATTTGCAACTGTGTTATTGTAGTTTGGATGTTCTTGGTTGCTCATTATAGTACTGGCATATGACAGTGTCAGGTATTGCCTTCTTTTATCCAGTGATTGCTCTCCTAGCTCTACTTGTAAGCTTTCGATAGGGGATGTTCTATAAGCTCCAGAAATGATGCGCAATGCTTGGTTTGCTATGACATCTAAACGTTTTAATATGCCTTGGATCTAATATGATGTCTGTAGATTAGGAGTAAAGTTTCTCGATTAGATCCCCACTCTCTGTTTGCGAGGACTTTTAATAGATTTAGTCCATTCTGACATCTAACGACTATATTCTTAATATGTTCATCCCAATTTAATTGCGAGTCGAAGAATTCCCAGAAATGTGATTTTTGACACATACCCGAGGGGACTACCATTTAGTTCAAGTAGTGGCTTTTGGCCTACTTCTCTCCTGGAGAACATTATACATTTGGTTTTCTCTGCAGGGAAATGAAAACCGGAGTCCTTAGACCATTTTTCAAGTATTTTTATGTGTGATTGTAGAATCGATTTCATTGTTGTTAGATTTTTACTTTTTATGTACATTACCAGATCATCCGCATACAGTCGGACTTTTATTGGTTTCTGTATATTAGTGGTGATGTTATTTATAGCTATAAGGAATAAAGGGCTGATTACTGATCCCTGTGGTGTTCCATGTTGTTGTGTTTTTAGATCGGAGATCGAGCCGTTTATCATAACTTGGAAACTTCTATTATTTAGAAAATTGTAAATAAAATCCAGCATGTTTCCGTCTATATTCCATTCTTGCAAGTTTTTTACTATGTTAGGCCTCCATGCCGTATCGAATGCTTTGTTTATGTCAAAAAATACAGCTATACATTTCTGATTGTTTGCTAAAGCCTCATGTATGTCGCTTTCTAAGTCGATGATTTTATCGATTGTGCTTTTGTGTTTTCTAAATCCACTCTGTTCTGGTTCTTCGTTCTTACTCCCAAATAAGTCTGTTATTGATTATTTTTTCTAGTAATTTGCACATTGTGCAAGTTAGGGATATGGGTCTATAAGAATCGACTAATAATTTATTTTTCCCTGTCTTCTGAATGGGTATAATTATTCCTTGTGACCATTTTTTTGGGAACGTATGTTTTGTCCATATTTGATTAAATATTTTTAGCAATGTTGCTTTAGCTGTTTTTGGGAAGTGTTGCAGAAAGCTAATAGACACGTTGTCTGGCCCTGGGCTGCAATCATCAAAAGAAGTAAGTGCTTCGTCAAACTCGCTCTTTAGGAGGGGCTTGTTGATGTCCGTGTCTATAATGTGAAAGTTGCGTAGACCGGTTTCATTATTTTTCAGGAAATTTTCTTCGATAGCACCATCGCTAGATTGTTTCTCGTAATTGCTGGCTAGTAAATCAGCAATTTGTTTTGGATTGCTAATGATTTGTCCATTATCTTCTAAGGCAGCAATTTTCTGATATGATTTGTGTCCCGATATTGTACGTGTAAGTATTCCAGCACTCTTTTCTACTTTTTTTTAGCGTATATCTTGTCTTAGCTCTAAGGTTCTTAAAACTTGCTAGATTTTCAAGAGTCTTGTATTTTTTGTTGCGATTAAATGCTGCTTTACTTGCTTTTATTGCCTGACGACATTCGTCATTCCACCAGGGTACCGGATTGTGGCTTCTGATGGTTTCTGTCATCCCAATACTGTCTTTGGGGCTTGTTCAATTATTTTGGTAAATTCGTTAACTGTTTCGTCGATATCCTCTGTTATTTTGTATTGAGAAAGTACTGTTTCAATATTTAGGGAAAATTGATTCCAGTTTGCATTGTTAAGACGCCATTTTTGTAAAGGTTTGCTATTTTCTGCGCCGGTTCTAATGTCAGAGATTATTTGGGAAGTGATCGCTGTCATAGAGATATGGCATTACCTCCCAGTTTAAGAGAGGAGTAATAGCGACATCACATATTGTCAAGTCTATAGCAGACGTTGTCCCATTGTATGAGTTGAATCTTGTGCTAGATCCATTATTAAGCAAAGTGAGGTTGTAGTCATTTATAATTTCCTCAATAAGATTACCTCTATCGTCTTGTTTCTCCGATCCCCACAATAAATTGTGACCGTTGAAGTCTCCGACAATTATACGAGGTTGAGGTATTTGTCCAATCAAGTTCACCAAATTATTTTTATTGAGAATAATATTGGAAGGAATGTAAATATTACAAATATTTATTTTAGATGGATAGAAAACAGTAACCGCAACAGCTTCTAGATCTGAGATTATGTCAATTTTATTTGATTGGATATTATTTTTTCGTATATGGCAACACCCCACAGCTCCTTTCTCCAGTGGGTCTGTTTTTATAGTATATACTATATGTTATAGTTTTTCAAGTTATGTACATTACTGTCTTTAAAATGTGTTTCCTGTAAACAAACAGAATTTGGTTTGTACTTAGACAATAGTTGTTTCAACATTTCATAGTGTACGTAATAACCATTTAAATTCCATTGAAGTATGTCCATTTCTAATATGATGATTGTGTCGACGACTCACTTTCAGAGTCAATGGGGCCTTCTGATATGTACCGTTGTAATCGTTTTCTTATCTTGGTTAAGCGGATTTTTAGGGATTTGTTTGTGATTCGGGGGTACACTTTTTCCAACATGTTAATGATAGACTCAAAATCTGAGGTATAATTTCTTATGGTACTGATTGGATCACTAGAACCATGAATATTGGTAATCAAATCTGTCAGTTGATCATAATTTAATATTAGTTCGTCTGCGTGTTCCTCGATGAAATTTTTGGCGGGTTCCATCATTTTCATTATTTCGTCAAGCCCAACTTTTTTAGGTTTTTTTCTTTAGGTGTTTTGAAAGTTGTTTCCTCTTCAGTGGTGTTATCTGGTATTGGGGGACTTTCAATTTAGGTGATTTTTCTTTTGTTGGTTTCTGTGTGATCATTATTTATTATATCTATTTGTTTTGTTTCAAGTTCGGATGAGTTGTTGATGGATTTAGGTTGGAGTGTAGGAGGAGTAATATTGATTTTCTCTGGTGGTGTAGGGGTAGTAACGTTAGCTTGAACTTGGGGTGTAGACGTAGTGGTGTTGCTGCCGCTTATATTTGATTGGGAGTGTAGTGGCATGTTATTAACTTGGCTGGAAGAGGTACAGCTGTATGCAGTATGACCTGGTTGTTTGCATTTATAACAACAATTCTGGTAACTTTAGTCTTAGTATTAGGCACATTACCAAAAAAGTTGATCTTAAATCTTCCAGATGCGTAATTTTCATAGAGTACATCTCATTAGCTCGACATGCAGGCACCCATTACTCCCATTATTAAAGCCACCTTGAAAAAAGAGAAAATTAATATAGGTATGGGTACTTACATATTGTGCGATTCCATTAAATCATGTTAATAAAACTCACTTTTGTTGCAAGGTATTTCTCGTCCGACGCTTTTGTGATAAAATCGTTAACATTCTCGGATGAAAAATTTTTTGCCTTTTTAGGTCGAAATCCTTCGCTTTTGCGTTTCAGTAACGCTTGTAGTTTTTTATATTCTTCGATATTTATTCCATGATGAATACTAATAGTACTCTTAAGCATCGAGTAATATGTCCAGAGTGTCGATGATTTGTATGTTGTAGAAAGTTTGGTAAAATATACCAGTAGCAAAGATTCAGAAAATGAATTAATTTTTTCCTCTTTTTTCCAATTGAGGAAGGAATCATAGGCTTTCATATATAATTTTCTGGATTTCTCCGGCAATAAATTTAAAGAAACTATTTGAGCAGCTTCTCTTATGTTTGGCGGGGTAACATTCCATTCACTTTCTGAATCACTTTCCATTTTAAATTAAGCACCACTATAGTTGAAGAAATTCTTTAGATTAACAATAAATTATTTTTTCTACACCCACATGTATATTATCCATTTCCCTGCACAGTTTAGACAATGGAAATGTAGGCCATATCGGTTAACTGAACGTATATATGAAAACCACCAATCAGCATTCGCGTTTAGTACTCGTCATTCATCTTTTTTTCAATTTAAAGAAACGTCAAAATAATTTGTCAAAAGTCTCTCCCAGAAGCACTGGATCCAGAATATTTATTTATAAAAATAAACTTGAATAAAATAAAGCTTATAAATTAATAACAAATACTAAAAACAGAATAAAATGGGTATTTAAGGGACTACCGATGAAGGTCAGTTTTTATGAAGGTATGTAATACTTCTGAGATGTACTTTTGATAAATCTCGGTAGCCGAGTGGTTAACATACCGGACATTCATGAAGGTAAACCCGGGTGAAGACATTTTTTTTCAATTGTTAATTTTATTTTTAAATAATTATTCTGCTCAATATTGATAACTACAACAGGCAGACGCTTGAAATATTTAGCAGAATATTCATTATTATAAATAAAGGTACGGTACCCTTTTTGCGGGAGTCCGACTGGCAACATCTATTTATAACAGCATCGCATATTTAAAAAAAGAAACCGTAACATTATACAAATTGTACATTTAAAAACTGTACGTTTATCACAAAAAATTAGTGAAGACATAAAATTGAATTGGTACGATTATTAATAAAATTGTTGAAAATTTTTAATTTCAAGTTATATTTATTTCACAGTTTATTCAAATGTTTATTTTCTAGATTTTTTCTTGAATGGGTCGTAGAAAAAATATACTGTTCGACTCGTGTGGATTGTCCATATCGCACTCGAACGATTGAGCACTCCACCTACGGCGTCCGGCTCAAACTTCGTCCTCGTGCGATATGGCCATCATATCCACACTAGTTACACAAACTACTATAAAACGTCACTTTTACTTTTGACATACATCATACACACTAGATAAAATAATACGATTTACTCCTATATATACTAAACCTTGATATAGTTGAAATAATACCCTTCTTGGTGTGCGTCATCGATTGTGACGTATATCCGGGTTTTAGGCATGTCGTTAATTTTATTTGCTATTTTGACATAATAGCTAACCTTAAATTTGATAAATAAAATCATCAGGATCGTATTCAGCCAAATTCGAAAATGCTATGAAATCAATAATTACCAGCATCTTTTTCTAACTGAAAATATTTCAGAACTTTCAAAATGCTGATGTTTTTCGAGTATCTAGGCATTTTTTTGTATTATTTAGATAAAATAAATATAACAATAAGATTAATATTCACTTCAAATAAATAATAATTGATCGTAAGCAACAAAGTACACACCTGACAAGAACTGTCAGTGTGACAGTAGAAAAAGACGTAAGACACATGGCCGCTACGAAAGTAACGCCTTCATAGAATTTTGAGCTCACGATTGATAGGTTGCGCTGGCGCGTAATCTAAACATCAACCAATCAAATATTGGTAAGTCAAAGATTAGGGTTAACGTTTGTAAAACATTCAAACGGTTCATTATTGTGATATTTTGATTATGATTAATCACAGACCTGCCTTTTTTTTCCATTTCTTCCTACGTAATGTGATAGAAGGAGATTAACTATCGATGACGCACACCAAGAAGGGTATTATTTCAACCAGCTCTTACTTGGGAAAGCAAGGTCGCAGGTTCGAATCCGGGTCTTGATAAAAATTTTTAATTAACATATTGTGTCGTTTGTAGGAATAATCTTCAATATAACTATAAATCATGTGACCTTTTCATTATACACACCTATTATCCACGGGTGAATTATGTACGTCATTATTCTTGAAGGAGCACACGTAAAATGTTAAAATTATCAAATAGTCGTGGACAATAGTATATTATTCAACTAGCGTATAATGATGGCTATTACCCACGAAGATGAAATTGCAACACGATCCGGAGGCGAGAGTTGTCACATCTGAGTGGGTAATAGCCATTATGCGCGTGTTGAATACTATACTTTATCCACAACTATATATATAGCCCCATGATTAAGGTTACCTAAAAATAATTTGATTAAATTGGAAAGTACTAAGCTGAAAATTACGTTATTGTAAGAATACCTTTGTCATTAGATAGGTATGATCTGGCGCTTCTTTAATAAATTTACTGACTTCTTCGGGCGTAAAAGTTTTAGATTTTTCGGTTGATGGGCCTCGGACTGGCGTTTTAAAAATGCCTGTAACTTCATGTAAGTCTCTAGGTGGATACTATGGTAAATATTCAATGTACTTTTCAGCATAGAATAATATGCCCACAATGATGATGACTTGTATTTTTTAGCAAGTTCAACAAAATACCTCGCAAAATACACTAGGAGAACATATTCAGAAAAAGACGATGTTTTTTGTGCCAGTTGCCAATCCATAAAACTTTTGTACACCGCATCATATTTACCTTTTGACTTGTTAGGTTGGAGATTTTCTTTAGCCCTAGCCGCTAATTTTAAAATGTCTGGCGGTATACAAGACATTTATCTTCTAAATCTGATTCACTATTAGACATTTCTCTAATGATACCAGAGATAAGAAGTAAATTTACAAATTGTCAAATTTAACGCAACGATTAAGTAATATTATTCCATCGAACTGTCATTATTATTCAATTCTATATGGTAATGCATGGCATTACTTGAGAAAAATTGCATATTCAACAGATATATTGATTAATAGTTGTGGATATAGGTATTTATCTACAACTGTCATGTAACGGGTACGATTTGACACTATTTTTAGTGTCATAATGACGTATATTACCGCACTAGTGCGTTTTTGATTACATTACCGCACTAGTGCGGTAATGAGAATCTAGAAACATATTAATACCAGAATTAAATATTCAAAATAACACTGGAAGCTGCTTTTTCAATTACCGAGAGGAAATTTTCTTCGCTTGAACTCATTTTTATAGATTTTTGTTCATTCAAAATTGAAAATTTGATGACATAACTAATTTATTTTTTTTCCACAGTCTAGTTTGTCTTTGTTGCTATGGTCACAAAATATGATACACAGTACCTTATGTTTGCAGTCAATATTATTAAAAATACGTTGGATTTAAATTTTTTTCAAATTTTATATTATAGGTACTGTTAATAATACTAATAAACAGTTGTAGATAAAATTTTGTACGTAACACGTGTGATAGGAATTATTAACTCGGCCTACGGCCTCGTCGTGCAAACTTCACATGCGTGCGATAATAATGTCCATATCCCACTAATTACGGAAATAACTATTATCATATATAAAATGCAGCAATAATAATTTCACTTTCAATTTCTATAATTATTATCCAACCAATTCAGAATTATAATAACCTACCTATAACTACTTGAGTTTTTGTTACTAATGATAGTTATTGTTACTTTTTGGAATCAATTATGTTGACTTTAATTGTAAAATTTTGTGTATTTTTATGTCAGATGTTGATTACACATTATTTGGTGAAACTATCACGTGATCGTAGGAAAAATACTGTACATTACTCGTGAAAAATGTTATTTTCCGCACACGTTATGTAATATACTATAAAATTACCTTGGAAACGCTGAGACATAGACGATAAGAACCCCATGGGATCTTGTCAGTGTAATTGATTGCTTATTGGCTATTTTTGAACACGTGACTAAAAATACACAGTTTTAATAGGTTTAAATGTCAAATAAAAAATTATCGCGATAAGATTCAGTGTTATTTTGATACTATTGGTCGATTTGAATTTTTTTTCTCATCATGTTTGGCAGACAGGATCGTTTAAAAAATAATCAGTATAATTTTGATGCTATTGGTCGATTTCAATTTTTTTCCTATTACGATTGGCTAACAGGATTTTTCAAAAAATAATCAATTTAATAAATGATCTGTATCTGTATCTGTAAGAATTTGAAGGGTGGGTGACCCCCACAGCACTTAGGCCACAATTGGCCCATTGTGCATCCTTCCGAGGTTCAGACTTCCTTCTGGCTCGTCATCCAGCCTACTTGTTTGAAGTAGGCGATAACGTCGCCGGAAGTAAGGTCCCTCATGCTGGCTTGTGTTAGCCTGTACTCGTCGAATACGGAAAACCTAAATTGAGAGAGTGTCGGACATTCACAAAGAATGTGTTCGATAAAAATGTATAATGGAAATGTACACAAAGAGACGTAATACTAAAAGTGGTGTGTTAATAATTTGATACATGGGAAAAGATTCACCGGACCAACTGTATTGTACTCTTCTCCTAGCAAGTGGAACATAGTAGGTGGAATGTTAAATGCAACTCTCTGTTGTGAAAATTATTAATACATGCCTGGCTGTTAAAGGGCATTAACACACTGTATAGCGAGATTGTTCGGATTTTGACATTATTTTTTCATGGGAAAATCGGGTGTGACTTATTCGAACACGGGTCAGGATAACTTGTTCTTTTCTGGTTTCTGGAACTGCCTTCCACGATTTAAGTGCTCTTTTCACTTCTCTAAGTTTATTGTGAGATTGGGACCTATGATTGGGACCACTGGTGCTGCCAAGCGTTGTTAACCGATGTCTTGATAAATATTTTGATGTCTGTCATCGTAGCTCTCGTGACTTCGGTGGCACTAGGGCTCTGATTGACTTGATTGACTTTAGTGTTTAATGGTCTAGTCTAGATGTTTCCCCTGAATAAAATTGGTCACAATGATTAGTTGGGAGGGTGGGACCACCCCTTAACACACAGGCCTCATTAGGCCCTTTGGAAGTACCCTTGAGTACGTCAACCGACCGATGGTTTCTGCATGGTTTATAACGTCTCGTCCCAAGATGAAGTTTTCTCAGCTTGGCTGGTGTTCCCCAAAACTCGCCAAACATGGATGATAGAACCGAGCCGAGAATATGCTCTAGCGTTTAATCTTCCTGTTTACACTCTCGACACTACGTTGGCATATTCGCCCATAGCTCATTGGGGTAGTTTTTGGCCATTTTGTTACCCTCAGACCCTTTTGAAGGGGTTGTGCTTCCAGTATGTGTTGTATTGATTAATTTGTGATTTTTTAAGACGATTCAGATGATTATACTCTGTTTCCGTCATGCTTTTGATACGTTTTCAATATTTTTGGGGTAGTTTTCGTCCATTTTGATACCCTTAGACCCTTTCGAAGGGGTTGTGCTTCCAGTATGTGTTGTATTGATTCATTTGTGCTGTTTTGAGACCATTCAGAAGATGATACTCAGTTTCCGGCAAGGTTACTATACGTTTTCAAAATTTTTGGGGTAGTTTTTGGCCATTTTGATACCCTTAGACCCTTTCGAAGGAGTTGTGCTCTTAGTATGTGTTGTATTGATTCATTTGTGAATTTTTGAGACCATTAAGATGATACTCTGTTTCCTTCATGCTTTTCATACGTTTTCAATATTTTTGGGGTAGTTTTTGGCCATTTTGATACCCTTAGACCCTTTCGAAGGAGCTGTGCTCTTAGTACCTATGTGTTGTATTGATTCATTTGTGAATTTTTTTTGAGACCATTTAGAAGATGATACTCTGTTTCCGTCATGCTTTTCATACGTTTTCAATATTTTTGGGGTAGTTTTTGGCCATTTTGAGACCCTCAGACCTTTTCGAAGGGGTTGTCCTTTTAGTATGTGTTGTATTGATTTATTTTCGATTTTTTGGGACCATTTACAAGATAATACCCAATTGTTTTTGTTATCTCCTATCACGGTAAGCCACTGGTCCTTCGGGTATTTCCGTCATTTCGGTTGCTAACTTTCGGTTGCCAACTTCACACCGGTATTTTTCTTTTAATTTACAGTTAGGGTAGGTTTTTTAGTTAATGGTTGTATAAAATAATTACATTATTTGTAATATTTTTGTTATGTTATAGATAAATCACAATTCAGTTATGTTATCAGTTTTAATAGTTTTCTTTATTTTGTATTACTTTTAATAATTTGTATATTATATACTATAAATGATTGCTAATCTTATATTACTTATGTTGCTACTTTCTAATAGTATTGTTCAGTGAATGGATTTTCTGTTGGACAATAAATTATTATTATTATTATTATTATAAGGTAAATTCAATTTGATCTTTTTTAATGTTAAAAAGATATCAAGCTTGTCCAGCTCACATTTTTTTAGTTAACAAGCTCACAACAAATAATGAATGACTCGGAACTCCCAAATAAAGCTTTGGTTTTTTTTTCTATCAAATAAAATATTCTATTTCGTCTGACCTATTAGTGTCTAGATAAAATGAGCTATTCGGATTTGACACATTTAATTCTGACGAGATATGTGTAGAAGAAGGACCGCTAGTGGATATTGAAAACTCTTCGTTCATAGATTTTCCGTCTTTTTCCATTCACGTTTTCCTAGGAACGATCTCATTGCTAGTGCATTTTCTCTTTTTAGCCATTTTCCATATATAAAACCCCTCGCCCCCTCATTGAATTGCTTTGGAACGTACATAAGCCTTAATGCAAGCCTGAACCCCTATTTCCCGAGATATAGGTTCCATTCGTGTGATATCCATTTGATTTCCTTCCTCTACTTTATCATCATCAGAGGCTCTATTTTCTAAGCTTGACTTGTAAAAACTGTGACCGTGGGTTTGAACTATGCATTGTTACTCTATTTTTTAGACAGTCAAACAATCTCGGTACTACTCAAGGTTTTAATTTAACTGTTCCACTGCTCACTGTTTTAATGTATATACAGTTTAATCGGGCATACGGTTTACACAAGTACGACAAGGATAATATGAGAAAAACTACTTGAAAGAGAGAGAAGAATAATTGTGGGCAGTTGGCGATGCATATGCAGTGAGACGTCACAGGTAGCTACGACCCGTTTTCGTTCAATCCATCTTCTTTAATTAATTTGAGGGGTTTAAACGTTCGCGGAAAAATCTAAAATTTCGGGAATCTATTTAAAATGAGTTTTAGTTTCTATTGTTAACTAAAAAAATTTTCTTGAACAAGCCCATTTACTGAAGACAAAAATTTTGCAATTTTCTAGAGGAGGTTACCGGGAACCTATAACTTTAATTTTTATTTTAATAACCAATTGATTCCTACAACCAATAAATATTCATATTTAGGTGTAGTCTTCACTTCATCAGGTCTATTCAATGAAACGGCCCAATTAAGTGTCAACAAAGGTAAGTAGGCAATAGATTATCTTTTAACAATAATGGCCAAAACAAAAATTGGTACTTGGCAACCTAGAATCAAATTGTCGGAGTCACTTGCCCTCAGTGTCATGTTTAATTGTATTTCTGTTTGAGGGGTGAGGTATTTAGATATTTTAGAAAAAGTTCAGCTATATTTCCTAAGAAGAGTTCTTTTAGCTCCTAACGATACTCCAGCTGCTATAATCCGTTTTTAAAATGTCTTTTAACTGGATACACAAAATACTTACGATGGATGATCATCGCTATCCTAAGCTCTGTTTTAAACAACAACTGCGTTTGGTCAACTCTACAGATATGAAGTATTACTGGGTAGTTCAGTTGAAAAAGCTCTTTGTTGATATTGACTGTGACCTATGGAACAATTTGAATCATTCTTCTTTCATATCGCAGAGGAAAGATTTGTTGTCCCAATATTATACATATTTACATGAATCAGATGTCAGTGTTGCATCTCGATGTTCTTTCATGTATTTGTATACTTCCTTCCCTACCATGTGTGAACCAAGCACGTACCTGACTTGAAAAATACCCATCCAGGTTACCCGCACTCTTGCTCAAATGCGTATGTCTAGCCATTTAAAAATTAAATTTACAATAAATGGAATTGAATACATTATTAACCCTGAACTGGATGGTACTATTCGTAATTCATGAGAAGGAAACTATTTTCCACATACTGTTTGATCGTCTGATCAACACAACAATGAAACGAAATATCCCTTGCCTTGAGAATGTGAACTCACCTTAAATAAAATCACACTTTTTGAGGCTAAGAATATTACGCCAATTTGTCTTAAATGAATAATGTTGTGTGTAGTATTTAAGATTCGCTCAACCTTTCCCATTTCAAAATAATTTTTATTTTTATCTACTCCTATTATATTATATACTAATTATTCAACTGCTTTTAAGCAGGTTATAGTATCTGTAAACGAACAGCGTGAGTTATAATAACTCACTGCTTATAACTCACTATAATAAATCGGAAATTCTTGAAGGTATTTACGAACC
>CAJUYI010003303.1:0-24233 GCA_910591695.1 Galerucella pusilla | reverse complement strand
TGCACGTCAAGGAGGTTGCGTTAATGGCCATGGTACGATTGCGCACGGCTGGTGTAAACCCCGAAGTAGGAGTGGGCCAATTGAGGTTGAGCCTATGGCAGGAAGCGCTCACTGCGCTACCTCTGCTGCAGGCAGCCAACGATGCAATTGAACCCAGGTTTTTGTTTAACAAACCCTACAAAATTCAAATAAAACAGAACACAGAGCCAGATGCTGCAAATGCAATACGCATATATACAGATGGTTCAATAATGGAAGAAGGCTCAGGCTGTGGAGTTTACTCGAGAGCACTAAGCCTCAATATTAAGTGGGGAATGGGAAACAATACCAGCGTGGTTCGAACAGAACTGGCTGGTATCTCAATTGCCACAAAAGAACTAACCAGAAGAGGAATTTCTGGCAAAAACATAATAATCTGCACTGATAGTAGACAAGCCCTATTAGCCTTGAACAGACAGCGTGTTATATCGGGGCTGGTACTAGAGTGCCACCAAGATTTAGCTGACGCCTCGGCAGATAACAATATTATCCTGAGGTGGGTTAAAGGGCACGACAGGAGTAAAGGAAATAGCACTGCTGATTCTTTAGCCAGGGATGCCGCTGGACTAGAAATTCTAGGACCCAGTGACACCTACGGCCTAACGACTTCGACAATTGCGGAACTAGCCAAACGTTACACCCATGCTCAATCCCTTAAGAGATGGGATGGAATCAAAGGATGCTGTCTTGCCAGGATCACCCTGGGCGACCCTGGGAAGCTGGCGCCGAAGAAATTTGATGATGACCAGGAAAAACCTACGTTTAACAGTAGGATTTCTGACTGGTCACTGTCAACTAAGGAAACACCTCCATACTATGGGGCTAGTGGACACACCTCTATGCAGGATGTGTGAACAGGAAGATGAAACTATCAGGCATGTCTTATGCGAGTGTCCGGAGTTATCGTCAATAAGAGACTGTGTGTTCGGTGAGTCTTGGCATACATTTTTGTAATCCTCTTGTAGAGGAGAATCCAACGATGCAATTCAAAAAATTGGGTGGTGTTATCATAGGAAGGCAGTGGGTTTAAATTATAACGTCAACATATGAGCATAAAGATGTCCCCCTTTATATGATTTTTGACAAGTCTTTTTATTATTTCATAAAAGTGACGCCTTCAGACTTATAGGGGGTGGATAGTTTCCATTGAAATAAAAAATGAGAGCGATATTAATCTAGAATTGAATTCTGGGGACATAAAAGAAGTTGCGAGTATAGCAGAATTAAATTTATTTTTCGAATCATTGAGGAAATTGTATTATAACATGTTTTTCGTGTATAAAAAATAATATTTGGATATGTATCTCCAAGAATGTCTACTTTATGCTTGTCGTGGAAAAATATTTGTATAAAATACGCCCAAAATGGATGTTATGCACCAGTGTAAATGGCAACTTTTTTCGGCTCATACTGTGAATTTTCATACAATGCAATATGTGCATCATTTTGAGCTTGTATAATATATTACTATCATTCTCCTATTTAAAATCAAATAAATTTCTACATAATAGCTCTGCTTTAATTTTAAATAAATCAAGGGTGAGATGGCAAATATGTCACTTACCAAGCAGAATGAGAATTTCACTTATTTATAGAAACGGAATTCGGATGTTCTTGAGAACACTGAATATCAAATTTCCAATTAAATTCAGAACTATCGCGGAAAAGTAAGTTTGTTAAGTTTTTGGGGAGTATACTGAATATTTTAAAAGTATATTTGTATGGTTGTAGTTTAGCAAATAACAGAAAAATTAAGAAATTTATTAGAATTCTGCTATAATCTTTAATGAAAATAAACGTGTTTCGACAATTTTTCAATGGCACTGGTATAAGCTTCATCACATAAATGTCAAACGATAATAATTAATTTGCTAATGAGTATTTAATAAAAAATATTTCTTCATGTTATACTTTTTGGGTATTTTTCAGCATGCTAATAGAAAAAATAGTGTACCTAACACGTGTATCACTTTCCGCACTAGTTAGGTAAACTACTAATAGTTTCAACTGAAATATCAGACTTTATAATATTGTTGGAAATTTATTTAAGTTGAATCTCTAAAAACAAGGAGAATTTTGTCTAAAACTATTATTCTAAACATAAATACACCCGTATTTTACAATGAATTGTTTTCACAATTAAGCTGCAGGGATATCACTCTAAGACTATTGTTTTCATGTAGTCGTTCTCACAGTAAATGGCAGTTTGAGGAAGGGAAGACATAATCAACAACTGGTTTATTTTAGGATAAATTTCACTACAAAATTTAACAAGTTCAAGGAAACCCTTTCCATGGTAACAAATATTTTGAGCGCTTGTTTTGTTGTTTCCAAGGTATAATAAATTAGCACAGTGTGTCCTGACAAATACAGACATATACAGAACAAGTGGAAGGAGACTAATGTAATAAAATATCCCCAAGTTAAGGAGGAACAGCATATGCCGAGGAATGCGTGGTCAAGGGGAAGCTTGATCGCTGATATGTGGACTGAGGGCATCCACTTCAAATACCCTTACTTCTGCAGATACTCGTGGGATCAACCAAGGATGAGAAAAAAGAAAACCAATCGGGTACAAGTCGGAACAATGTATCAGCAGTGTCCAAAAATACAGTAGCCTCTTAAGAGAGGCAGGGGCACCCATACCCACAACCTCCTCAACTCCGGAAAAAAATCCTGGACAGGAAATAAGAAAGCCCCACTCCTTCCTTCACTCAGGCGTGGACTTAGTGGACTTATTAGCTCCATTGTAATATTGGAAGAAATAGGTAAAGCCGGAAAAAAGAGGAGACCCAATTGAAAAGTCCAGTAGAGCTTATAGACAATTACAGATTCTTCTGGGTGACTACAAACTGTTGAGATCAAATGAATGCATAAGTCAAAGTAAAACTGTACTGAGAGTTTGAAACAGGAGTCCGAACGGGACATTGTTGCCTGAAGGGGCACCTGAAAAAGCACAAAATAGTGGAGGAAGAATGTAGATTTTGTGGCATGGAAGAAGATATCGCCATACAGATACTTCCGAATTGCACAGCAATTAATAATTCTAGGAAACAGGACCTGGGAGATTACTGGATAGAAGGGGGATATTTAAGATAAAGCCTGCAGATATCCTAAAGTTTCACCGGGTAATAGGCTAAAGGAACTACTAGCTCCTGGGACTCTACTCAGAAACTAAGTAGGATACACACATACATACAGGGCGAATATGTCTTTGTCAAGAAACGACTTATTGAATCTTCCATGTGAACTTTGCAAATTATAAAATACAGTTGCTGGGCTCTCAGAAATATCAAACTTCATGTCGGAATCAATTTTGATATCTTTTCGAGGTCGATAAAGCGTAAAAGCAATCGTAGATTAATTAGAATCTACTTACATTATTTCCTTTTGACAATATTATTTCATGACATTGTAATTAGGAAAATAATTTGGTTCGGAATTAGAAGAGGCTGGTTTGAATATCAACCCAACCAAACGAATATCCAAGTACGGTAATACCATTGATTGGACGAAAGAGAATAAATTAAATATAATTTTCATTCATTGGCGGATGCGCTGTGCGTTCACCAAGAACAGTAATAATTTATAAGGCGCTCAAGTTTATTATGCTTTCAAACAGAATAATGTAAGTAAACTTTGTAAAAGTTCGTAATTTATATTTCGTTGAAGTACGCAAGTAGAAATAGAAATTAAAACTTGCCGCCATAGGTATACTAAATGATATCAATAGCTATGATATATTGCTCCGGAAAACCATCAAATGAAGTAATCACAATACTTTTAAATCCTCATAAAACACTGATCAGAAGCAAACAAGTTTTAGTTGAAATTTGTCAGAAAAAATTGTGAGAAATTATAAAAACATACTGATGTAGTAGTTGTTTAATTTTTCTTTTAAATTTTTTGTTTGTAAGATTTTTCAAATCTGAAGGTAAATGGTTATATATCTACTTTAATACCTGAATATAAAGGGCCAGGAGGTATTATGTCTTGTTTTCAAGTGGGATATTTATGTCTGTCATTTGGGGTAAGAAGTTCATTTTGATGCTTGTGAATTAATAAAGAAGTTTTGTAAATATAAGAGTTTGTCATGGTCATTATTCTATTTTCTTTAAAGAATAGTCTACCTCAAACCATAGCAGCGAAACCTCCCTTAAGGGGCGTCTACCAAATTCGACCTTGCACAATTATGCTTTGTATATTTTTTTGTTTCCCTACGTCCTCACGTTTGAGTTCACATAACGAAAATTTTATTAGAAATATGAAAGCTCCGCAACATGTAGGTAGCCAAGCGGTCCAAGCGGATTTTGGTACACGTACATCGTCAGTACTGAACTGGGAGACCGCCGAGACCGACGAGCGTTGTATCAACAATGGAACGGCACGCGACTACCGAAGCAGAGAGACAATGTCAGTCATAGAAGGATAGAGAAGCGAGAGATGGATTTTTATCCGATATTTTAGTGGTAGCAACCGAATTTCAATAAGGAATTGTACGGTCATAAGTAATTTGAGGATTCTGAGATTTTTATATAGTATTCATAAAGCTTCAAATTAGACCCCTCATAAATTAGTTTTTCCATTCAATCCATATTTAATTCTTCACAAGGGCTTGAACTTTGCTTAATATGTGTATTTTTTATATTTTTTTCAACAAAATTTGGTAAGCATTTCAAAGTTTTTATTCAATGAGAACTCCAATTTCAACATTAATCTACATGATATATTTTTTTCTTAATTTTCAATACATCCATTACTTCAAAATTCTTTGCCAAAAATACTTCAATATTTTGTCAAATCGCTGCCGATAGATTCCCCTTAAAATTTTGTAGAAAAATGCTCTCCTTGAACTACGTTGTAGGGCTACGGACTACTGAGAATACTTTGTCTTCTCTCTTGAAATCCAATAGTCAATATTATCACTACCAAAATATCTGCCTAAGAAATCTTCCATTTCATGAAAAAATCAAACGCCAAAACTACAGACTAGAACTCGATCCTAATAAGCAGCATGTACTCATCACCCCACCATGGAAACTATCTATCCCTAAAATGGATTTTTCCCTACAAAGATATCCAAAACATTCTTACTCCCAATCAATTATTAAAGCTAAATATCTAGAAACGATAGCGTAATATCAAGGCTATAAACTTATTTTTACCGATGGATTCAAGAATAAGGATAAGGCCCGCTACTCACTATTCGTTAATGCGTCGTTTCGACGCAGTACTTCACGAATTTTTGCTTAGTGAGTATGACTCGCTTCGCCGATGCGATTCGTTGTGCGGCGCTTCGCCTTGATGTCGGTATTTGGACGAATCATCAAAGGAAAAATTTAACGATGCGACGAAGTTGACCCATTCGGTCTCCACGCGAATCATTCGTTGTTGTCAGTGATCACACTTTGCAAAATGGAACGAAGTTTCATGCATCATCGAAGCGAAGTGAATCAACGCACAATGAGTAGGATGTAATGCGTCGCTTCGTTCGAAGCGCGAATTAACGAAGTGAACCGACGAAACGCATTAACGAATAGTGAGTAGCCGGCTATAGAGTAGTTGCAGCTGTCTACCATGACAAACACTCCGTAGCTTCGAAACTTAGAAAAGAATGTAGCATATTCACCGCCGAGCTGTACGCTATTAGGGAAGCACTAAAAATTTGCAGATATATTGATTCGAATGTACTCATTATTACGGACTCATTAAGCGCCCTACAGGGATTGAAACAAATTTATCCCAATCATACCCTCTTATCAGAAATTAAGGAAGATTTACAGAATCTGGTACTGAGAGACAATGAAATAAAATTTCTCTGGGTTCCATCGCATGCAGGAATCGAAGGCAATGAGAAAGTGGATCAAATAGCCAAAAATTCAAGTACAAATCCCACAATTAATACTAGTACCTTAATTCCTCTAACAGACATAAAAATCATCATCAAGGACCATATTTCTAACACCTGGCAGCAATTGTGGAACGTGAACGACGCAAAGCTTAAAGAAATCAAACCTCGAGTGAGATCAAGCTTACCTCTTCCACGGGGAAGAAAAAACCAAATCATTACCAACCGCCTCCGTATTGGTCATACATCATTGACGCATCTACACCTCATCACAAAATAAGAGCCACCAAGATGTAATTGTAACATACAACTTTCCTCTAGCCATATCCTAACAAGCTGTCCACAGTACCATCAAGCCAGAACGATAGCACAATTACCAGAACAAATTAAAGATTCCCTAGTCTTAAAAATGGACAATGTGTTAAACTTCCTAAAGAACACTGACGTATTTAACAAAATTTAAAATTTATGTATGTATGTATTTAATATTTTTTATTAATATTACACTCCCGCTAATAACCCTGGCGGTTGATGCGGTAAATACCCGAATGAAAAAGAAAAAAAATAGTAATTAAAATTATTATAACAAGCGCAACTTATTGAACTTATTTTATTATTAATGATTCAAGGAACAAAACCAGTTCATCAAATTTCATTGATGTTGACCCAGACAAACTTTGGATAACGTGAGCAAGAATGTTAGCTCTAGTTGGTAGGTATGCTATTTCTAATTTGGCTATTTCAGAACAAAAAGCTTCATTTCTGCTTTTGAATTCTCCAAGAAGGGCCTTGTGAGAAGACTTCTAAGCCTCTATAGGACCCTTCACAGGTCCAGAACCTCTTTGTGGAATCACAAAGGATTACATAAGAGGGGAAGTCGAGAACTGGCTAGTTAAAGGAACACCAACTCAAATGGAGGCTGACTCAAGGACACCTCCATACTAAAAGTCTACTTAATAAGTTAGACAAGGAACTCTCGTCCAGGCTGTTAAAACTGGGTAGGAGAAATTTGAAGACAATTACCGACCTGGTGACTGGACACTGTACCCTGAGGAAGCATTGGCACAGGATGGGAAACGTCAGCACACCTATGTGCAGAAAATGTGAACTCTCACATACTCTGCTTCTGTGAGAGCTTACAAGGACTTTGACGGAAGCACTTTGGAGTGGAAATAACACAACCATCACCTTTACTGAAGATCCCTCCAGATAAATCAGTGGCATGTATAGAAGACCCGAGGTTTCTTGAATGGAAGTAGGTAGATAACGTGGGTGATGGTACAAAGATTCAGTTCAAGTACCAGGGCTGTTGAGCCCAGCCCAAGCGCATGGATGAATGAATGGCTTTTGATCCTGATAAGGTCCACCAGTCTCTTCAAATAACGTCACAACCAAGAGTACAAAAAGCCTAAAGGCTAAGGTGCCCTGAGCTCTAAGCCTCTTACCGGTGGTGCTGAACCAATCAATCAATATAAGATTTGTTCCAACTGGAATCGTTTCAATTACTGTAAAGTGCGGAAACTCGAATTTGGAATAGACACATCAACTTTATCACCCCTTCCAGAAGTTACCGTTTGTATACCGTCCAAAGTAGTTCCAGAATGATACTATGAACAGTTGGAACGCGAAAGAAATACAGCACTTGTGCGAACGATACCAAGAACGGTTCTATACTATACCTTAATGTGTATGGAATGGCTTTCAGAAGTTCTTTAGAGAAAATCAATTCGTATTATAAAATAAGCAAAAAAGGAAAGACCTGTTTTCATTAAAATTAAAAGAAGTTAGAAGAAGTAAATCCCTTTCAACGTCATATATTTTAAAAGGTTTAGTAATTTACCTTTCAATTCTTTAAAAGTTCTGTCTTACAGAAAATTCAAAAAACATCCATGGAACTTCAGCAAAGTTTTCTTAAAAGGCAAATAATACGTAGTTGTATTATTCTCTTTGAACTTTGTATGTAAAGGATTTTGTCCTTTCAAGATAGCTCAACTAAACTATTTCTACGTATCACATCAATCAATCCTGCAGTTTTAAATACTAAACTAACATTTGATTCTTCACAAATAGGCTATTTCTTCGAAACCAGGTATACACGAATATTTTATGCACTTGAAGATATTAACGCTTTTGAAAACACTTTCACTTTTAAACTCAATAAACCTATCCTAAACATCGAATTAGCCGGCAAAATAGTTGCTTGTAAGATGTTTTTAAGTAAATATTTACAGTTCACCACTAAAAAAAAGAGCAAAAGTTTATCTTTTAATTGAAAGCTGTGAAATAGAGATCGTTAAAACTTACAGAATGGGAAGTCATCAATCAGAAAAGCAATACAAGTTGATTTCTTGTCGGATTTAGTTAATCGGATAAAGATGTAGAGAAAAATAGATAGCAGGGGATTACTGGTATCATAGGTTTATTTCTAAAGTACCATATATTCTTCCATATTTTTCAATGTCTTCATAAAATATTAGCACTTAACCAAACTAACCATCAATCTACGATTGTACAGGAGCATAAATACAGGGATATGCAAGACTATGTGAAAGATAAGGCTAGGTTCACATATATACTGGAATATAATCATCCTTGGAGATTTTGATCTTCATACGGATAAAAGTTATTTGTAGGCAAAATAGTTTGTATAAACTGTCTACAATTATCATGATTTCTAGCCAATACACTTGTAGATGTTCTATAGAGTTTTTTTGAACACTTCCATTAGAATATCTACATTAGTTGCACTTTTGCAATACGCATATATACAGATGGTTCAAAAATGAAGGAAGGCTCAGGATGTGGAATTTACTCGAGAGCACTAAGCCTGAAGATTAAGTTGGGAATGGGAAACAATACCAGCGTGGTTTGAACAGAACTGGATGGTATCTCAATTGCCACAAAAGAACTAACCAGAAGAGGAATTTCTGGCAAAAACATAATAATCTGCATTGATAGTAGACAAGCCCTATTAGCCTTGAACAGACAACGTGTTATATCGAGGCTAGTACTAGAGTGCCGCCAAGATTTAGCTGACGCCTCGGCAGATAACAATATCATCCTGAGGTGCGTTAAAGGGCACGACAGGAGTAAAGGAAATCGCATTGCTGATTCTTTAGCCAGGGAAGCCGCTGGACTAAAAATTCTAGGACCCAGTGACACCTACGGCCTAAAGACTTCGACAATTGCGGAACTAGCCAAACGTTACACCCATGCTCAATCCCTTAAGAGATGGGATGGAATCAAAGGATGCAGTCTTGCCAGGATCACCCTGGGAGACCCTGGGAAGCTGGCGCCGAAGAAATATTTGGCAATGACCAGGAAAAACCTACGTTTAATAGTAGAATTTCTGACTGGTCACTGTCAACTAAGGAAACACCTCCATACTATGAGGCTAGTGGACAGGAAGATGAAACTGTCAGGCATGTCTTATGCGAGTGTCCGGAGTTATCGTCAATAAGAGAGTGTGTGTTCGGTGAGTCTTGGCCTACACCTGCCGATATAAAGGAGATGTCTCCTAGTGACCTGTCCACCTTCCTGAGAAGGACAGGATGGACAATGACCTAGGAGGACAACTCCTCGTGAGGATGTACAATGGGTCACATGTGGCCTAAGTGCTGTGAGCCTACACACTCCCCCTCCCTACTTCACAGATACAGACAGATAGTTGCACTTTCAGGTCTACCAGACCTTGGAATATTCTTCACACTACCAGTTTCATTAGGTTTGTTTATTAATCCCGTAACTGTAGATCTAGTTATAGGAATGCTCACAGGATATAAAGATGAGCTACTTCATTATGGAAGCGTTTGCGATTATATCCAACCAACATTTATATTTTGGATTCGTTGTTTTTCCGAAAAATGTATCATTATTCCTGAATTACTTTTAAACTGTGCTAATTTGAAATTAGTATCAGTCTTGTGAATAAATAATGATATGGTTGACGTTTTTAATGCCTACTATTGTTTCTTCAATTCTTCAATTCTAGAAGCCTAAAAGGTCATAACTGGTCATTACATTAGTAGGTAAAGTACAATTTGAATAAAACAATAAAACTGACATTTCACATACAAGTGATACATAGCTATTATTTTTGTGAAGAGAAAAATAATATATTATACACCAAAGTGGTGGAGACTATTATTATTGACTGCTTTTAATACGTTTACCCTGTCGTCTGACTGGCTAGTAGAACACTGTCAGTTTTCGATATATTATTATGAACGTACTCGTTATGTCATCAGTCATTTTTGGTTGAGCGCGAATTTCAAACCAATGGCATTTTTATTCAAATAATTTTATCTTGATAGATAATTTCCAGCAGCAAATATGTTAAAGACAATCTCCTGAGTATACATAATTATGTTGCACAAGTTTTTGAGGAACTACTATCAACGTCAAATCTAGTGTTACAGTGTCGCAAGGCCCTCAACAGACTAGGTAGTCATAAAAGAGTGACCCTAGCCTATGCGCCAGGTCACCAAGGAATGAAAGACAATGAAAAGGCCGATGAATTAAACAAGCAGGGAGCAACGAAGGTCATGACAGCGCCAGAACCTTCTTGTTAATACTGGTTTCGGCGTATTTGCGCCTCATCAGTACTAGGTTGGTCATATCGTGAAGATATCCCAACCCTGTTTAACTCAGAACTGTAATTCATTGTCTTTTGCCCGAGAAGTATGTTAGTTCTTAGTGAACGGTCTAGTCTTTGAAAAGTAATTTCCAAATTTGTTAGGCGTTATAATAGTATTGAAATCTATTGATAACTCGCTTTACAATTATGGAAATTGTTACAGAGACTGTAATTAAGCAAATAACAATATCAATTGTTCAGTATTTAATACAATTTCACGTGTTTATATAATTTACAAAATGAATATGGAACTAAATCAACATCATAGAATTGAAACTAAAATTCAAATACATCGATTTAATGGACAGTTCAATATTATAATCGACTTATTATTGGGTTAATAGACTTCTATCGTTATAATTTTCTCTATTGTTAAGTTTCTACCGCATTATGCCACCATCGATACATTTCCATTAGCAACTAATGTTAATATATATACGAAGTCAATAACATTGTTCGTAAGGTCAAAATGGAGCATTTAACATATTAAGCTAATATTTCGAGATAATACTCCGGAACTTTTCAATAATTAAAGTGCGGAACGGAAGGAAAGCTATCAAAATACCCATTCTATGGTGAATTTGTTTGATGCTAAAATGTTGGGAAGATTGGTTGAAGTGAAATATTTAATTTGGCATTAATAAATAATGGGGAATATTTCATTTCAAGCATATTTCCAGTGGTGAGATTAGAAGGAAAAGAGGGAAGTTTGCAATATAGTTTCAATCTTTTATAATTGGGATCAAATAAACTTCACAGTGCTGCTGTGCAAATAGGGATTTATTTCAATAAATAAGCCTATTTACACTACTTAAATAAAGTAGCGACAATTGAAGTTTATTTCATAATTGAATTCACTCTTTGGATCCTTACTTTGTGGAATCTATTCGTGTTACTTTTCAAATGAATAAACTGAAAGTGGGTTTACATTATAAAGTTTTTCTTAGGATTTTCGAACAAATTATTAGGTTTGTTCGTAGAAAAAATTTCCAATCGATTGGAAATTTGTCAAACTCTGACATTCCGTTTGTGATTCGTTGTTAATCGATTGGCAATTTTTTTTGTTCGAACGGGTGGAAAATTTTGACATCATTACAGTGATGTCTTTGATCACTTGAGGAATTATTGTTATATATGTGAAAAAAATAAAGAAAAATAAAGTAAAGTCACGTTAGAGATTCACGTGAAATCACATGATATTACATGACATGTCGCGCTCAAATTTTCTGTTTAAACATCAATTTTTTGAGGCACGAAAACGTGAATGCTGTCAAAATGGAAGACTTTTCAATAGAAAAAGTGCGTTTACGTTAGTTTTCTTTGCTCATACGAAATAGTATATTATGCAATTCATACGAGTGCAAAATAGGTACACAGAAATAGAAGCCTATGAAAATGTATTTATTGAAAACAACTATGAAATTACTCGTTACCTACTAAAACGTTGACAGAAACGATCTGCTGACATTTCATCAATTTGTCGCTGGACGTCATAATTTGACAAGCCGTAGTCGTTGTGATTTTAGAGTGAACCTCTAACACGAAATATTCCATTTCGCATTTGTTGCTTAGCAACTTGCCTAGCAGCCGATGCAAAAATGAAATTCTGTATAAAATGTGCTTGTTTATGATTGAAGTTACGGTTATAAAATGATTATGTATCAAGGTTGACGTAGAAAAATACATTTTTAGGGGCCTATTCTGTAATTAGTAACGATGTCGTTCGTGGACGATTATCGTTACTGAACGACTTTATATATTCAGTATCGTAACGACCGCTGTTAGATAACGACAAAATGGGTGATATTATGTCGTTGACGAACGTCAGCTATGCAGCAGTCGTAATCTGGTTAGCAAGTCTTTGGTTAAGAGGTTTGTTGTGTTTTTTTTTCAATATCTTAAAAAACATTGTTCCTTATACAAAGATCATATTTTATTTAAGATGGATCAACGGCTACGTATTGTTTTGGATGAATTGAATAGAAGGTAAATTCATATAAGGGTTGAAAAATAATCTAAACCATACACATGTAATATTTTTAGACAGACACGAAGGACTAATTTTCGTGTCTTAAGAGACCGAAGTAACCCCTTTGAGTTGCCTGAGGAAGTGTTCCGGCAGTTGTATCGAGTAAACAGTGAAGCTGCTTATGAATTATTCCAGGACTTGTTGCCTTATTTGAATCATGGTAGTCGTAATACTAGAACACCTCCCAGAGTTAGGTTTTTCACAAGCATTCATTTCTTAGCTCATGGGAGCTATCCATAAAATACTTCAACCTAGAATTGTAACTCCTATGTTGTCAGCAGTGACTACTGTTTTAACTGCCATCTGAAGTTTGGCCGCAGGAACTATAAAATTCAGCGGGAATTTTAAATATCAAGTTGATGGAGAAATTTATCTTTTTAAAAAATAAATCAAATGTTTACCTAAATAACACAAAATTCAGCTGCTTATAAAAATATATAAATTATAACTAATAATATTTCGCCAAATCTTGCAGCAGAGCTGAACATAAGAGAATATTTGGCAAACTCTTGTTGATGCAATATTTGGTGAAATACTATCAGTTATAATTTATATGTTTTCATAAAAGCTGCACTTTGTATTCTTTTGGTAAAAAGTCAATTTATTTCTAAAAAACTTGTGCAGCAGAGTAAGAGTTAAAGCAACATAATGCAACATTTTTGCAGAAGGTAAAGTTTGCAATATATAATTTGTGTGTCTATAGGAAAAAGTATATGGTGAACGACGAATACTTTAAATAAAAATACTTTTTGGAATTAAATATTTATTTAGTGATAATAACAACATTTTTAACACACATACCTATACATAACACACAACATACTACCTAACTAGATTATTTCCCAATATTCTGCTATTTTCATTCCTAAAATATAAGTATTTTGTGTTAATTTCTCATCCATGTGGTCTGGCATCTAGTTCTAAACAATTCAACAAGGAGGGTCACGCATAAAGTACCTATGCTCATTTCTATAGTGTCTTCTCATATGAAAGCGTTTTTTAGAACAAAATATGATATAGCTGCTTTCATTATTGGATCAATGAAGGCATGTAGTGTAACTTCACATTATTAATATTTCTCAGCCAGGAGTCAAATACTTCAGGTTCACGTTTTAGAAACCGATGTTAAGCACTCGTTTTGTCTCAGCAAACCGGAACACAACAGAGTTTTTTACGTGGTTTGTTTATTTTTCCTTCTATTTTGACATTACGATTGTTGATGATCAGTGCCCTCTGCAGTTTGGCCTCATCATTCTCTCCAATTCCAGTTACAATTCTAGGTTGAAGTATTTTATGGAGCTATCAAAAATCTGTGGGTGTAGATTATTTAAATGGGTCATCACAATCTAACGTTAGCCGATCAATTTGTTGTCCTTGAAGGCTTCATTTGTACTCAATTCATCCAAATACATTATATATTGTGACCTTGTTTTCTTAATGGACCGAATTTTAACTTTGTCCTTTTACATAATAAAAGTTACGTGAATGTCAATCAAAAATCCTTTCCTAACCTAACAAAACAGCTACAGATGTCAAAAATTATACCAACCTTTATAAAATTGTGAAAATATTATCGTTATGTTTTGACCCTAGATTTTAACGTAACGACATTATTACAGAATCTAAGTTTGAAAAATTATCGTTAACATAATAATCGTTACCGTAACGACGTCGTTGCATAACGACAAGTTACAGAATAGGCACCTTAAAGCGATCTTCATCACTCTGTAATAACTCCTGAGACAAATTATGAAATTCGCATTATTCTTCTCTTCTCAAATTAACGTCATGAGCCCATTGTCTAGTTTTAATATCATCAGCAACCATAAGTAAAGCCTTAGAGCGTTCGTAGCATGCGACAGAATAACAGATCAGTACTTCTTTTGCTGTTAAAAAAGAAGGATATAGAATGTCTGCCAATAAGAATAGAATTATTAAACGAATTTTATTGGATGAAGAGGAAGATCAGGATTTAATATTATACTATTTATATAGGAAAAGCAAGAGAGCGCCAATAAACTCCTTATTTAAAAAACGAAATTCAGAAGGTTATTTTAAACTGTTAATTTTACAGCACCCACAAGGGATGAAGATTTATTCAGAAAATATTGCAGACTGAATAAAACACAATTTTATTTTGTTTTAAGTTTAATTGAAAAAGACATGCAGCCAAAAAAATTGAAAACGAAAATCACAACTGAAGAAAAACTCTCTATCACTTTAAGGTAAGTGATACACAACAATACACAACGATTGTTGCAGAACGACTGCCTCGTGCCTCGTGCCTCCACACTGGTCCGGACGCAGATGCGCGCCATAGCAGCAGAGACAGGGCGAGACACCTAGTAAGCTAGTTGCTGCTGCAGCGTGCATCGAACGGTGTATCATTAGAATTTATTAGAACAGTAGTGTCTCTACCTCTTGCCTCGGCCACCTGCAGCTGCAGTATGTCTCTGCAGCAACTATCGAACAACTACCTAGTCTTCTTCAAACGTGGAAGATGACGATGGACTGTCATCTCCATTATTATTGTTTATTTTTTGGTACATTCTTAGGTTAAGCAAAGTGGAGTGACGTGATGGTAATGTGATTGCTTCTACATAAACATAAATTCACGTATAACCAGAGTATAACCTTTATATAACATACCATCGACAGGAGCAGAGCCATTGGTTGTCTTTGATAGAAGTGCAATTTGTACAATATAACGCGAGGAAAGTTTACATTCAAGTGTACTTAATATAATTATAAATGGAAGAAAAGTAAGCCTTCCAAAAAAAGTTAAGTTCAGTTGATATAAGTGTTCCAAGAGTAAATGGAAGACAAATCAACCGCAGTAATGTACCAGGGGACACAGCTGAAGTTTACTATCGGCGGAACATATTTTACCCATTTATCGAACATGTAGTCAACGAAATTGAAGCCCCACGAAGAAACAATTTCAGGAATTCAGTTGATTTTACCTGGCCGGAACGAAAATAGTGACAAAGCAAAGAGATGTATTTCAAGAATAGGGGAAATATTTGTTAGTGAAGCTGAAAACAAAGTTGTGGTAAGCGAGTATGAGCTTTGGCACAACCACTGGTGCAATCAAGAAAAGCCCTCTATTGCCTTAGAAGCTATGGATCGATTTGATGAACTTTTTTTCCCAACGATTAAGGAGCTTCTTCAAATCTTGGCAACACTTCCAGTTTCAACTGCCACGCCTGAACGTAGTTTTTCCACACTTAAACGGCTGAAAACGTATTTAAGGAACAAAATGGGAGACGAACGGCTTACAGGATTAGCGCTTATGAGTATTCATCGGGATGTGGCAATAGAAATAGATTCCTCAACAATTGTGAATAACTTAGCTGAAAGAAGAAAGAGGTTAAATTTACTTTTGTGAGATTAGTTTTCTGTTTTAATAAAAGCTTCAATTTTCAATCATCTATCATTTTTTAAAATAGGTGCTCCCAAGTTAATATACAGGTAACATCTCGGCTAGTATGGGAATGCGGCCAAAAACTTATAAGACTGGCGACTCGGAACAGTGTAACACTGGAGTGGGTACCAGGTCACAAAGAAATCGCTGGCAATGAAAAAGCTGACGAACTCGCAAGAGCAGGATCGTCAACACTGATGAACGGACCCGAACCATCCGTGGGCATCCCCAGATGCTCCACTAGGTCATGGTTAAAAGGGTGGGTAAAAGAACAACACAAAAAACACTGGAAGAATACACCCAGGAAAACACATGGGAAGAAATTTATGAAAGAACCATCAGAAAAAGTAGCAGAAGAACTGCTCTTTGAGCAGGAACAAACTACGCACTATAACAGGACTCCTTACGGAACACTTTTCCACAAAGGAGCACCTGAACAAAATAGGACTGTATAACGGAGACCTCACATACAGGAGATGCAAAAAGGACACCGAAACAGCTCTGCACATATTATGCAACTGTGAGACGCTGGACCACAGGAGGCAAAAACTATATGGAAGACCCCAAATTACTCCAGAAGACTTCTACAACCAACCAGTAAAGAACCTGTATGAGCTAATACAGGAAACGGATTGGCTAAGGAGCGAAACGAAAAACGATGTTTAAAAATACTTCTAGATGTAGCCAAGTCAAACAAAGATTAAAAAAAAAAACTTAACATTATTTCTTTTACTTGAAAAATTGCTTTAATGCGTGGCACTAGATTTTTTTTTGCCTTTGGCGGCGCCTTCAATAAAGCTTTCTCCTTCTGAACCTATCAGATGAAAAAAACCAAACCCCCCCCCCATGAAAAAGCTATAGCTACGTGACTGATAAGGTGATACGGAATAGGGCCGGTCCATTATGCCTAGAATAAATTTTTGCATGATAAAACTCCCTAACTTTTCAATCAAACACTACCAATCGATAATTTCACATTCTTAGTATCTCATGAGACAATATTAAACTTGAAATATCCATTTTTCATACTGAAAAGCTGTACTCCTTAAAACATTTTATTTGCCACAAACTTTATTAAATGAAAATCGATTGTTGAAATTGCCTTGCGCTTCGCTTTAATACCTTGGAAAAATAAACCACTGGATAATTTACGAATATATACGGCGTTTGGTTTGAGGTTACTGTCATTTATACACTAAACATTTTCAAAATAAACCCACTCTGAAAAACTCTCGTTATTGGAGCATGAAGTGTACTTGATTGAAATGAAAATTCTGTTGTTGATAAACAAATTATGCGATTATTTTAGGAGTTTCCTCATGATTAATTCATTCAAAATTTTGTTGTATCAATTTTGAATATAAAATAGTGTCACAACTCTTTTTCGCTTACCGATTAAACCGAATAAAAAAATTCAAAAATATAACTAAAAACGTTGACACTCACTGACGTTTAACTAAACGTGAACCGTCAAAGTAGACTCCATTTCACATAAAAAGAAGCCACGTGAAGTTTGCCAACTGTCTTGCGCAGAAATCATTGTTTATCTATGTCGCTTCGTAACAGCCGTTTCATGCCATTGGCGTTACAAACGAACATCGCCAATCGTTAATTGAAAGTATATAAATATTTCAACGATACCAAGTATTTTCAAAACCCAGTGTCTATTGTTTGTGAAAATATCTCGAACAGCTTCAAAAAATGTCCAAATATGGTTTTATTTAAACTATACATAATTATGAATACATTTAATATTCTAATTTTGTGTCAACCTACGAAATGTGAAAACAGTACCTACTGAAAATAGAATGACTACAATATGGTGCTGGTTTTGACAACGAATTCGCGCATACGACTGCAACTTCAAGTGGCTTCTTCTTACGTGAAACTGAGTATACTCAAGTGACAAATGGGGAAAAACTTCAAAAGCAGTGGCGTTAAGAATTTTCGGCCCCATTTTTTGGCTTTCCGGTGAGGTAGGCGGAAAAAAAGTTTCTACGACCGTGTGTTAGGCAAATTTTGACCTTATTAGAAAGATATAACTACTGTTACAACCGGTAAATGGATATTTACGATATATATGAAATAAAATTCTTCCATCTACAAATGACTTAAGACCGTTGCCGTCACCGTGATCGTCATCTTTATGCGACCTACAACCGATGCCATCCTCATCGACGTCGTCTACTCACCAGTTAACACCAAATAACTCAACTGGGGTGCGATTTTCGAAACCATTCGGGAGTGAATTGTATACGAAAAATGGCCATTTTCGTATAAAATTTAAATAACCTAATTTTCGACATGCTCAAACAGTAATCGTATACGAACACTTTCGTATGGCTTGTTTCGAGTGGGTTTATTCCATTCGAATAAATGTTTTCGTGTACGGAAAGAGTAAATTTACATAACCTACATTCCAACTTAGTCATTATGACTGTAGAAAAAAGATTGTATGCACATGTATAAAGTGTCTCTTTGTTTTTCACAAAATTCAGTTGAACGGCTATCTCCATAAAAAAATGGAAACTGACTACTATAATCCCTTAACAATCCCAGCCTTAGAATTGAATATCTTGTTGATTACATTTTCCACAAAAGGGTTTCAACTTCAACGTTAGCTACATACCTACCTGAGCTTGAAATGTATAAAGACAAAAACCTCTATTCGATAATTCCGTCCTACATCCTACATCCTACATTTTCATTTCATTTCCGTTTGACATAGGAATATAATATATAACGGGAAATTAGATTTTACTAAGGATATTAAAAGCAAGCGATATTTTGAATTCTGCAAGGAGCTTAGCTACATTTCATCGTTCGATCTTAGTTATATCGAAATCATCCACGCATATACCTACGCAAATAAAAATGAAAAAGAAATTTGACATTTATCTGTTACCTTTGATAACCTCACTTTTTTTTGTTCCCTTTACTAGGATAAGAAAGTTGGAGGATCTTCCACCACTTTCCTTGGGACCCAAACAAATCTATTCGATATATGTGATGATCGTTAGACCAATGATCACATATGGAGCTATTGCCTGATGGCCAAAAAGCTTTACAGCGAACGGCCCAAGCAAAGCTCTCTGGGTTACAGAGACAGGCTTGTCTGGCAATAACTGGTGCTATCAGCTCCACACCGTCAGCAGCCATGGAAATCCATCATCTCCATATATTTTTGGAAAGAGAAGCAATATGGGCTACATACAGAATTGCGCATATTTCTAATTGCACAAATCAAGCTTATACAGAACGAAGCAGAATGCTAATGGACACTGGAAGTCACAGTATTCTGGGAATGACCTCTGACATAATGCCTCCAACAACAAACCACGACCTGCCTTATACAGTCCTAATTCCAAATAAAGATGAATGGGTCCTCCGTAAGGATGAACTATTAAGAGCACACAGACGGCTCAAAAACACCCTCAGGCTCTGGTGCAGGTGTATACGGGCGCAGACCTATGACAGAAATTTCAACCTTTCTTGGATCCTATGCAACCGTATTTCAGGCGGAAATTCACGCCATTGTTTCCTGTGTTGAGAGATTGGAGCAAGTCAATCTCATACATAGAACAATAAAAATTTTCTCGGACAGCCAAGTGGTTTTGAAAGCACTTAGCAAAAAGACTCTCCTCAATAGGAGAACTCAATAAAGTATTGCTGGTCTGGATCCCTGGACACTCTGGCAGACTCTCTTTTAAGGGAGGGTGCCGCACTAAATACCTGGACAACAAGAAGAGTTTTAGACTACTGGCATAATTTACCAGGATTGGTTCATTCAAAGGCTTTTATACATCCTTCGAAGAATGTCTCCAAACAAATGTTGGAGCGGGCAAGACTTAAGTTGTCTAACAGGCCTTTTAACAGACCACTGTCATCTGAATAATATGTTAAAACTTGGACTGTTGGAAGATCCGACTTGTCGTCTTTGTCTGGAAGATGATGAAACAGCAGAGCATATAATTTGTGCCTTTTAGGTTGTCGCTATTATTTGCTTTGCTTTGGTCATGTTCAGCTAGGGTCAGAAACGACCGACCTCACCTACAGAGTACGAAATAGCAAAGAGAATGGAATGTTTATCGCTATTTTGTTACATCAGAGTGCCAATCCAGTAGTCCTTAACAGGCTCAACTATCTTTTCACTAGGTCCGTCCTGGTGAAGTATTACGCGCAGTAGTCCCCTTTATCTCCAATTTTACATTGCTTCACGTTAGAAGATTATGTGTGAAGCTGTGTTCTTCTCTTGGTGAGTAATCCTATCACTTTCCTCATTCCTGAATAGGTTGGTCAGCGACCTCGGGGGTTTTTTGACCTGTCATTTGCTGTGTTCCTGCTGTGGTACATGGCTGCACTACGTATGATGTTTTGTTTGAATCCACCTAGATGTTACAAACAAGTTCTGCATTTTGTAATATCCCAAATTCTAGTTCGGGTTCAGCGAATGCAGTATTAGACCCTAGCTTCACCTAGGCCAGGAAAGTCTTAGTAATAGGGTTCGTTTTTCTCTCTCTGTGTACGGAACCCAGAAAGATTATGTTTTTTGGGAAATATAATTTTTCTTCATTGAATAGGGCATGTGAAATGTAAAATATTTTTATATGAAGTTTTATTTTAATTAACAAAGCAAAAACGTTGCTCCAGAATAATTGTAATTTTTTGTTTGGCAAAATACCCTTGGGCAGATACAAAACTGTCATGTGTGATTAATAACGTAGCACTAAATGACTTTCACAAGCAAAAAATGTAATAAACTATCAACGATAAAGTGTTATATTTGAAAATGGATGTCTGAGTTTGACCTAGTTCTATGGTTGAACATAGTTTATCCCAATTTATCTGGTAGAGATTTTCGTTAGCGTCAAAATTCATGACAAAAACATTGATAATTTTGATTTAACTAGAGTAATCAATCAAATTTGAAGCTAATTCGAGTGAAGTATCTGGAAAATAACATAAAATTTTCCAATAAAATATCTCCAGAATGTTTATATCAAAATCTCATGAAAAAGATATTGATTACATTTTTATATTTTAGCATACAGTGTGCGCCAAATAAGCAATAACGGAAATTTTAAATCCTAATAGTTGGACTGTTAAAATTTTCACAGATTATTTATTTCTGCTGCCCCTTTCACAACAAATACTACAAAACAGAATAAAATAGATATTTAAGGGAGCTTCCATTCAACAAACGTGGACTCAGTTCACGTCTGGTATCCCGTTTAAGCCGGACGCCCTTCTATCAATTACATGAAATACAATATAGATGTTTGGTATGTAGACAAAAATAATATTAATACCTTTCAGAGTTTAGCTCCGCAACATAACTTAAAGGGGAATATACGATTAGGTAGCTGCATTAAAAGAATTACGCGTCGACTATACCAGGAGACAATTACTTTTGTTGGGATTGCAGTTTTTTAACTTAATATTTTGCAGTAGTTTATAAATAATCGGATTTTAAATTTGAAACTGCTTCGAAAGATACAGATATAGAGCAACAAAATGTATATTCTCGCTTTGTAATCAAAAGCTGAAAAGCCTTGGAAAGTAAAGGAGTAGAAAGGTAGCGGAGATCGAGGAAAGGCATACGATTGTGCCGGTGTGTAGCGGAGCCATTTATTTTCGGCGGTTTTCTTGGGAATTTTCGCACAAATCGAAAATATACGTATTGTTGTTCTCTCCATGTATACTCTCCAATGCCGTTAACATAAGTTTAACGAAGTTTCAACGACAAATTTTTCAGTTTTTTCGAATTTTCATTGCTCCTACTTATCCAATTATTTTCCTAAAAAAGCGTTGTACTGGTATTTTTATTATCGATAGTTTATTTTTGACATCATTACGATAACTTGAGAAGCTTTCATGCTATTAACAAAAAACTAAAAAAATTACGTTCTTTTCTCGTTTCAAATGTCTTGAAATGAGTCGAAAATATATCACACTACGTAGGTAATGTCTTTCAGATGAGTCCGTTTTCCACTGGGATTTTTGTCAAAAACTTATTTTGATACTCTTTTCCTTGGCCTAATAATATATTTCCACACAATGTCCATCATTTTAACATAAACAAGCATCAAGTCGATTTGCATATTATCCAACATACTCTTACCGACAAAAAAAGTTCCATTGAGTAGAACGCTAAATGAAAGAATGTAATTTTATTACATACCTACTTCGTTAAATAAAGCGTACATAAATATTTAACTACGGCGACTTTTATTGGCCAATAGAAGAAGCTTCAACAATTCCACTCTCCGCTTTTTAAAAACCGCATGTTTTTCTAATAGCTTGTTTAACATAAAAATTATAACTAACGGAATAAATTTGAATAAATTGATTTTTTGTTTGAAATGTCTAGCTACGTTTTCATATATATGTTGAAAACGTTTTCATAATTTCAAATTAAAGGATAAATTGTATTTTTATTTTATTTCACAGCTATTGTTGGTTGAAGCTTTCGAAATTAATTTAAGTTTACATTTCGTATGAAAACTTCGCAACCGTTCATGCCACAATGTCGCAAATTGACGTAATTTCATTGTTTATCTTGGTACCGTCATTTACCACAAATTGTAATAAGTGAGTTAAACAAAGCACATAACTATCGTATTTAAATTTAAACCACAAAACACAAACTTTTACTGGCGACTCGGCGTCAGTAAATAAAATTGGTAAAGGGTGTGATAAGAGAGGTAGCCCGCTGTATCTTATTTTTATTTCATCCCTTTGAAGTAGATGAATAAAAAATATAGCATCGCTTTTGAATATTCCCAAAAAAAGTAGAAACCAAAAGAATTGCTCAAACACCGCCATCTAGCGACCGCTAAAACCACTGGAATGGAACTATGATATAATATTCCATTAAGTACTCATTGAATTCCCTTTTAAATGATACTAAATTTGACAAAATCCATGGAGTGGAACGAAAGGTATAATAGTTTTATTGAGTATTTCCCGCTTTCCCACTCACTCACCCCAGTTATTTTACAAGATAGAGATTAAACTATTTTTTCTACTCCTATTGGACGAAGTAGAATTCGATGAGACCTCTGGCGGAGAAAATTGCAACTAACGCAACGAGTAGAATAATTCGTTTTGCATTGTTTTTATATTATATTTAAGTCAACGTAATTACCGTAAATTCGTACTTTATTTGTTTAATTTTGTGTCAGTGACAAGTTTAAAACTGTGTTTTTCTATTTAACTCAACTGTCATCTTTTCAGAGGTGATATTCTTATATAATCAGAGATATTATGGAAGAGGTTATGTTATTCTATTTTTTGTTTTCATTGCAGATCAAAGAGAAAATAAGTCGGTGTTAAAGATTAAAAATATCACTCAATACAAACCTTACCTTTTCCCTACAACTTTTGTAGATATAATTATTGTATCAAAAATAAAATAAAAACACGAAATCGGACCTAAAACTAAACAGTTAATTGAACGCTTGTTGTACTTTTCACAAATATCGACCATACCTATTACTCCAAAAATAAAAATATTAGGAGTCAAAATTTAGTTTAACAACACAAAATACTAAAGCACAATCAAAGAAAAAGCAAAAGTTTTACAAAACACACTAAAAATAACTAAAACAGCAAAATAAAACCACTTAAATATCAAAGGGCTTATACGGCAGCTGATTTTTTTACTCGTGGCTAAGATGACATTGACATTTCAGAGCGCCATCTATCGAATTCTACTTTTCCCAATACTATAAGTTAATCAAATGCCAATTTTCAGTTTCATAATGATACTCATTATAACACTGGTTTTCATTGTGAAATTGAAAAATTGACCAATAGAAATCTAGATTTTCAAATACTAAAGTAGGCAGATCCAATATTTTTTGTAGAATTTTTGACAGTTTCTAAGAGATTCGTGTGCTTTATGACAGTTTAAATCTTTTGCGTTAGTTTTCAAAAGAAATGTCGAGCACCAGACCGAAAATGACCAAGGCAAATACATATTTAAACTTACTATTCTTGTTTACAATAATTTATTACTAATATTTTATAACAGTAACATGCTTATACGCTTTATGCTATTGCTTCAGTCATGTGGTCCCATGGCGCAGTGGGTAAATGCGCCTCATGAGGTTTTTTTAGTTCTGTACAATCCGGGATCGAGTCACGGGTAGTAAATTTTTTTTATATTTTTTTAAATCACATTTCTTCGTAGAAAAAATAGTGTATGCACTACTACTACTACTTAATGTGCAGGCGAGCCTTGTCCTGGACAACT
>CAJUYI010003302.1:360-24234 GCA_910591695.1 Galerucella pusilla | reverse complement strand
TACCCTCTTAAAATATATTTTGGTACGTCTATGAAATCTACTTGAATCAATGATGTATTACTCCTCGTACTTTCTGTACAGACTATAATTATTATCGCTACATACTTAGCACTTTAGCTTTGCAATAGTTAAATGTGGCAATATCGAATGATTTCGACTGCGTTCCTTTCACAGCTTCAGATAAACTTGCCAAAGTATACTTTTTGAATCAAAATATAATCTCAGTTTGTGAAATGATCGGTGAGCAGGTAGTCCTGTCCTGGACACAGCAAGCGACAGTTTTCGATACACTTTTATTACGTTATATGTAAAACGAGGGAAAACCTACTTAAACAAACAATCCAAAACAGAAGACAAAAACAATAGTTCCCATGCCCAGTTTATAAACTCTTAAAAATACTCACAAGAGTAATTTCACATATTTTTATTAAACTACATTTCAGTAATAGAATTATTACGACGGAAAGAAAACCGTTTCGAAATCCGTAATTAAATGAAGTGTATTTGCTTTTCTTTTTATGCAATTACTTGTTTTTTTATTAGGTAGTATTTCGTAATTTTTATGCTCGTTTAATAACCGCTTATTGTAAGATTACTTACGTGGGTATGGAAATATTAAAGACAATGACATAGGAAGTTAAGACAGTTTAATTTATAAATAAAACGTTTTGAGAGACTAAAATTCATAATAAGAGACAAAAAAGGAATAGTAGAGAAGCACAGATAAGGATTTTAAATGAAAGTACATAGGGAGATATCTAGCTTTCAGAGTGTTTAGTTCCTGTCCGAACACTCCTATCCCAGTTCCAGATTGCTTTTGAGCCGTTTGTGTACAATTGAATGGCATTCTTCCCAATTCTGGTAATGGTATTTGGATCCCATTCCTTCTTGTTGCATTATGGACATGAGAATAGCAGTATGTGCTCCGCAGTTTCGTGTTTCAAATTACAGAACCTCGAGCAGAGCCTACAGTCCGAGGCCTTAACCAGACTCATCTTCTTTAGGTGGAAATTTAGTTTACAATGTCCTGTAAGCAGTTCCGACAGAACGCGTAGGTTTGTTCTACTCCATTCCAGGATCTGCTTATTTTTTGTACTCGGGTAGTATATGAACGCCTTCGAGTGAGAGAGCCCCGGTATTTCTGCTCAGTACGTGTAGGTTTTCCTTTACGCCCAGGTAGCTATGCCAAAAAATTGTTCAGAACCGATAAATAAAATCTCTGATCCCCTTTTTGCCAAAGTGTCGTCCTCCTAATTGCTGGTAGGGATATATTTTCGAGTAGGATTCTATATTATCGACAAAAACGCATCTGTATTCGTCTTATATTAAAATTCTGAAGTGAATGTTTTCAACGGTCATAGAATGTGAACTATGGTGTTTTTATGCAAATATTTTAAAGACCATTTTACAAGTTAATGTCAAGGAAGCTACTCATCTTTAATTCATTTAATAAACGACATTTTTAATATTACCTACAAAGATTTTGTCACGTTTGGTTTTATCAAAATAATGTGTATTTTTTTCAAGGTCGCATTCTATATTTATTTAGAAAATATCTGAAATGGGAATTCATGAATATACAGTGTGATTCATTACTAATTGGAAATATTTTAATAGTATTTATAGTCCAGTAAATGAAGGCGAAAAATACCGTCAACATGGGCATCTGGTCCAGCAAGAAACATTTTTTTTTATTTGCAGGTGATAGTAGATACATTTAATCCCCAAAATGTCAGGTTCCTGAAATTTGTGGGAGGGTCGGAAAATGGCTCTAGAGATCCCGAAAATCCGTTTTCCGCCGATATCTTCCGAACTACGATCCCTAGAGAATTTTTGTTCAGACAAAAAATGAAGAGCAGTTCATTACCTACAAAAGTTGTCCCTACCATTTATTTCGTTACACCAATATTTTTTGCAAAAATGGTGGTTAAAAAGTTCGTAGTTTTCTGAAACTTAAAAACTGACGTTTCCAGTCCTCGGGTAACCGTTGTAACGTCTTCAGTCAGAGCTTGATCACAAATATAACACACGGGCGTACTAGAATTCTCTGCGACTTTCTACAGGAATGAACAATATTTATCAAATCATTAGATGTCATTTCACCCACAACAATATTAATGATCTTAATTTAGAAAATGAAACCTCACCGTGTGCTCCAAAAAAAAAAAAAGCTCAAGAATTTTCAATATTTCCCTGTTTTTTATCAATAAAAATTTCAAAATTTATTATTTAATAATAACAATAAAATTAATAATGACTTGAATTTCACTTTTTGCAATGGAATACTACTAATTTATTCTTTAAAAATCACAAAAGAGAGTGTTTAAATGTAAAATTGTCAGTTGTTGACAAACAATGCAGCAGAAAGCATCCACGTGTACACGCACTATAGCAGACGCCATCGACCACACTATAGATGGGTGGCGTGGCGGCGTGCGAGAATAAAATGAGGCATCCATTACAACAAATTTAGAGACAAATTTATTTTTAATGCATCAAATAAAATACTTGATACACAGATCAAAGGAAAGTTCAGAATGTGACCTTTCATCGGGTATGATGCTTGACCGGGAAGAATTTTACTGTAAAGATGAAAAACTGTTCGAAAAAACTCAGAAGAATAGCTGTCTTCCCTCAGGAAACTGGAAATTTCCTCGATTTTACTGAAAACCCAGGGGTCTTGACCAAAAAAATTATACCATCGGCAAGAGGATATTCTAGCCTTTCTCCCAATATCAATTATAAGCTGGTTTGACAATTAATCATCGAGAAATTCTCGATAAACCAGAGCGCTCGGGAAAACTCCAGAAATCCACAAAAATCGCCTCGTGGAAAACACATTATTCAAAAAAATACGGGCGACTTATTGGTAGCATTGTTTCGGGATAAATAAAGTACCCACCAAAGAACCATTATCCAATAGGATTGGCTGAAATAACTCTTAATAAAAATAATATGAATAAATCCATGGAAGCATTGAAAAATTTAGCAGAGACGAATTTTGGCCTGGTTTTCCAATGACCCAGTAGCATAAAATTGAGTGGATAAAAAAACGTCTTAGTAGCCACAGATCCCTTCTTTCACCCGCACTTCAATTCATTAAAAAATTTTGATTTTCACGCGAGATATTAAAAAATTAGTAATTTACTTGGGGACGTCAAGCCCTCAGAGCGTGCTCTCTATAAGCCGGCCTGGAGCTCAATTTTGGGTCGGCGTTCGGGCCATTTATCTCGAAAACTATCTAATTTTTCGAAAAAATCCTAGGGATAATTTTTGTGGGTAAGGAACTACTCTTTATTTTTCGTCTGAACAAAAATTCTCCAGCGGTCAAATATCGGCAGATATCGCGGGAAAACGGATTTTCTGGAACTTCAGAGCCATTTTCCCACCTTTCCACAATGGTCAGGTACCTGACATTTTGTGAATTTAATGTGCTTAATATAACCTGCAAATTAAAAAAAATTGCTCTTGCTGGACCAGTTGCCCATGTTGACACCTTCGTTTACTGGACTATTAGGTGTTTTGGGTTGAATCTTCATAATTTGGATAAAAAAAAAATTAGTATTTGTTTATTCTTACAAAAAAAATGTCCAATAATTACAGTCATTGAATTTGCAGTTAAAATTTTTTGAAAAATCGTCAATATATCAAAGTTTGACCCAACATTTAGAGAGTTTTGGTGATGGTAACTTGTTAAGGATGGCATGGGCTACATCATATTGAAATTTCAGCGATTTTCACTAAGATTAGTGCGGGGTCTTTCAAAATTTTCCAGCAGTTATTTCTTATAGAGTCTATAGTAACATTTTTTTTTTCTATTTCAGATAAAATGAAGAAGAAATCCATAACAAATCTACTACTATCAGCAGCTTTATTCACCCTAACAGCAGCTCAATGTCCTTGGCATCAAAAGGTGCCGGAATTAATCTCCTCATGTCTATGCTCGTACAATTTAGGACACGAACTATCAGTGCAATGCGACATAGTGGACTTTCCAAAACTTATATCGGCTCTTAATCGGTACGCGACATCAACTCCTTTAGACCTACTGTATATAAACAACTCCACAATTACTGAATTGAACGATGACATTTTCAGTAAACTCAAAATACAAAGTATGCAACTTTCCGGTTGTAAAATTAAAAAAATTAGCGACAATGCTTTTTCCGGCTTAGAACAAACGTTGAAAAATCTAAATTTACAAGATAATGACATCACGGAAGTACCGGTGAAAAGTTTGAGAGGATTAAAGAGTCTATCGCTGTTAGATTTTTCACATAACAAAATTACGAAAGTACCTTTCGGTGCTTTCCAAACACTTCCACAACTAGCAACTCTCAAATTATCCGATAATAACGTAACTTTAGAGGACGGCGCTTTGAAAGGATTAGAAGCTTGTTTGAAAAATCTAAATCTGAAAGGAACGCGGCAAAAGCAAGTACCGAAAGCCGTACAGGGCATGAAAACCTTGGCGTTTTTGGATTTATCTCAAAACAGTTTGAAAGAATTACCCGGATCTAATGGCGAACAAACTTTCGAAGGGCTATCTTCTCTTACAGCTTTAAACTTGGAAAGAAATTTAATTCAAACTCTACAAGAAAACGCTTTTCACGGAATAAGAAGAACTCTAAGTTCTCTAAGTCTTTTAAATAATCTACTACCGGACTTTCCAACTTCTGGTTTGGGTGCGTTGAAAGAGCTGCGGGTTTTGGACATCGGGTTCAATTTGTTAACGGAACTACCGGAGAACGCTTTCGGTGGAAATCCTTCGATAACTTTACTAGCTTTAGATGGGAACCCTTTATCGACCATTCCGTTCGAAGCTTTGTCACACCTCAACAACACCTTAAGAGGACTGAGTCTTGGAGGAAGATTTTTGCATTGCGACTGTCGCTTAGCGTGGGTAAGTATTGAAAACCATAGATAGGTGTGAGAATGGTTGTTATTTGGTCGTTGATTCTGTATCTCTGTATCTGTAGAATAGGGAGGGGAGTGTAGTAGGCTCATAGCACTTATGCCAGGAATGGAAACCGGTTTATTTCCTATTATTAGTAATTTTTGATATCATATTTATTATTATAAATTAATATCCAAGCAAAATATGAAATATGCGTGTATTCTATTGAGATACCAGCCAGTTATATTTGAACCACGCTGGTATTGTTTCCCATTCCCCACTCAATCCTTAGGCTTAGTGCTCTCGAGTAAACTCCACATCCTGAGCTTTGGTCGTTGATTACCTGAACATATTAAAAAATCCTTCAGAGGCTTAGATGCCTCGGCGCCTCAACCTTTTAGGCTTTTTTTGAAAAGAGGCCAAGCTTAACAGTATTTTCACTAAGTCCTTCTTGGAGAAATCCTTCCTTGGTTGCTCCAGTCCTAGAAGTTATATCTTCAATGAGATAATGTACCTCCCCACTATATACTTAGGCTTTTTCATTTAGAATGTTTTCATCCCACTGCGACATTTGCTGATCTATTGTGGTCCACCCTATTCTTAGAGCTCGATATCTAACTTTATTCTTTTTATTAGACTTATCAGCATGGATACCGCCTTCCTTCCGTAGCTCTCTGCCCTCGGTTTTTCTTCCCCGAGTAAGTGAAATTGCACCATTTCTAGACCTTCGCACTCAAAGAGTATGTGCCCTGCGGTTTCCTCTTCTTCCTAGCAGAACCTGCACAGGCTAATTGTGTGCATAGGTTTCCTCCGTCTGATCGAACTGTTGCTTAATAGTGTCTGTAGCTTCCCAACCTACTGGGTGTGCATTTAAAAACGTAATAACGTTTTAAAAACACGCCTCTTATTTGCGAGACACTGTATAACAATTTTTTTCAATTTTGGAAACAGTTTTAATTTGAATAAATAATGAAATTAACAATTAAAATATTTATTAATATTAATATATTCAGCAGCTCGGTTATAATGAGTGGCACACTTATATAAACACCGAGTAGGTCAAGGCAAGTCTGGTATAATAAAAAAAATCTTATAAATATTCAATAATTTTTTTTAGGTTATCAATTGGATCCGACACGGAGATTTACAAGTGACAAGTAGGGAAAGAAGCCCGCAATTTTGCGGAAGCCCTCCAAGATTCCGCGACAGAACTTTCTACAACATCCAACCCGAAGAACTTGGTTGTCCTTTGAAGGAAAAACCTACATCCACCACTACACCTACCGCTCCAAAGAAAAAAGAAAACCAAGCGCCGGAAAAACCGAAGGAGCCAGTTGGAGTAGCTACTGTTATAAGCGCTGACTTAGACGATTTGATCCAAACTAATCCAGTCATTAAACCATCTACAACAACAAAACTTCCTTCAATCAGAACCACCACTTCAATTAGTACCACCTCCACAACCAGTAAAGTTACGAGCTCTTCATCGACTACTATAAAAAGTACAAGTAAACCTTCAATTCCACTTTGGAAAAACAACCAGAAACCACCGATGGTACTATCGTTCCCAGCTAAAAGTAAAGATGATACTAGGGAAGTGATCGTTAAAAATGCTTTTAGACAAGACAATTCCGTTATTATCCAATGGAGTTCGGACACGGCGAATATTCTAGGATTTAGGGTGGTGTACAGGTTGTTCGGTGATAAAAGCTTCAAGCAAGGACCTCCTTTGGAAGCCAGCGAGAGGGAGTTCAAGATAAAGAACGTACCAGCACAGGTGAGTTATTTTATTTATTAATAATAATTGTTGTATATTTGATTTGATTAAGAAAACGATTTTTGGAAATATTTAATTGGTAATCAAAGTGCGTAAAGTATAATAATAAATGCATTTATAATTGACCACGATATTAGTACCGAAAAATCTAGAGCGTGACGTGCATTCTTTTCATTATTTAGATAGCTCTACTGAGGTACTTCTTCTTCTTATTCTCCGTTTCGCTTTCACGATAGTGGGATACTCGGTTTCGGAATAGTACCTTAGAATTATATATATGACTAATTACGGTACTATGATTGCGAAAAAAATAATTTTAGTATCTCTTTTGACATTTTTATCATTCATACAGGAACCTTTTATTTCCCTCATCTGTCAAAATTTATTCACTACTAATTCGACTTCCTTTTTTTTGCGAATAAAATCACATCGTCTCTACTGACAGCACCTATTAAATGATTCGGGATATCAAATATAACAGCCACGTGACCCTTTTATGAATACCGGTTGAAAGGGGCAGGAATTACAGTGTCCCAGCTCAGGATGTGGAGTTTACTCCAGAGCACTAAGCCTATATACTAGACTAGACTATATACTGGGTGTTAGATTCACTTATGGTGAACCTTCGATTCTCCTTAATCACTTGGTTAATTCATTGAACAAGGTCGTCTGTAGCCACAGACTTGCGTCCTTGACCCCCTCTTCATCATGAACATCAGTTCGGCCATTGACGAACAACACCATCACTCATGAAGCTTCCTCCATACACTCGAGCGATCAATTTCCTCAGCACTGTTACCTTCTTCTTGCAAGAAACGAATAACACTTCGCAATTCACCCTTGGCGAGAGAATCATTAGTGACAGCCATGTTTACCTGACTACAGCTCAACACAAAAAGGCGTGTTGGTCTCGCCAGTGACAGAATATATTGAAGAGGAGATACGCAGTCGCCTACCACGCACACTAGTTTCCTCGAGCATGTCTGGCCTTCGTACTATGAGGTTGAAAAAAAAAACGACCCTCGTACATGTGGCCCAAGTGCTGTGAACCTACACTCACCCTCCCTACTCTACAGATACCACAGTCGACCAAACAAATAAATTAATTTCACACCTCAATAACAGTTATTTGACTCTCTGTATTAGTACACTGTTAAATTCACTTGTTTTTTCCAACACCACCATTTTTGTTCCAGGAATGCATCATAGTCTGCGTGGTCTCCCTGGAAGAAATCAACGTGTCTCCAGACACAGTTCCTTACACACAATGCCGCGAAGTACGAACAGTATCATCAGCTTCATCCAACATGGACAAGATCACCATAGCAGCGAGCGCGGCCATATGCGGTACCATAGTAGTAGCGGTGATCGTCTTCATAGCGGCATCGAGAAGAAGGTCGAAAAAATTACACGAATTACACCAACAAAAATTGGGAATGAAGCACGGTATTCCCATAGCAGGATTACCGGTGAACTGTTGTACAGGAATACCGACCAGTCCTGGAGAACCTCTATCTTCGTTAGCTACTTTGAACGCTTTCAACGCGACAAAAGTAAGAATTTAAACCGTAACTTTTTGGACGAATTTAATTTTTTACAGCATTTTCAGGAATGGGACCAAGTTTCCGCTTACAGCACACACAGTCAACGACCCAGGATGTACACGTGTGATGCTCCTCCTTCCTTGGACGAAATGACAACTCGGAAGGGTCATAAACGATCCAACGCTGACGGCCAATCGCAAAACAGTTTTTCCAACCATTCAGGAAGATATCTAACCGCCAACGCATTCCCGAACAATTTACTATCTTCAAGACAAGGTAAAAAAAATTAAATTCTTAAGCAAAATTTGTTTATTCACCTATTATTATCATTATTTATTTTTTTTCGTTTTTTTTTCCAATTTTTTTTAATTTTTCTATATTTTCGGGAAATTTTTCCTTGTTTTCAGAGAAATTTTCATCAAATTAATGAAAATAGGGAATTTGAGGCTATATTTAGGGATTTTGAACACCAAATATTTATTTAGTTTAATGTTTCCAAAGTCCCAAATTGATTTTTTCGTCCCTCCACTTCGATTTTGGAAAAAATTTGACCCTACCGCCACCTCAAGGTGAAAAAATGAAATTCTTAAGCAAAATTTGTTCATTCACCTATTATTATCATTATTAATTTTTTTCATTTTTTTATTTTTTTTTCATTTTTTTTCCAATTTTTTTAAAATTTTTCAAGTTTTTCTATATTTTATTTTCTATTTTTTTTATTTATTTATTTATTTTTATTTTTTCAACAGATTTACGCCAATCCCGACAATCTTTAGCGATGCAATCCGACAGGATGTCCTCTAGAGTACCCATTCCTCCAACTCTATCGGTGGTATCGTCCAGTAGACGATCCAGACCGAGATCGAGATCGCGCGACCACCAGCGACCAAGTAGTCGCTACAGTAACGCCGGTTCTATACACACCCTCTATTGTGACAATTCTGACAATTGGACCGATCATGATATGGATATTTACATGGCTAGAAACCCCACGACCAGAAATGGATTGGTACCTTTGTGAGAAAAAAAAAGTGACTGACAGAACACTACTACAGTGATGCCAGGTTCGGGGAATTTTCTCTAGTTCCTGGGGAAATTTTCATAAAATTAATGAAAATAGGGAATTTGAGGCTATATTTAGGGATTTTGGACACCAAATATTTATTTATTTTAATGTTTCTAAGTCCCAAATTGATTTTTTCTTCTTTCCACTCCGATTTTGGAAAAATATTGACCCCTACCGCCACCTACTTATATTAGTTTGAACTTTTTTTCTAGCTCATTTCTTAACCTTGTTGTAAATATCCAAAAATACAACTACTCATGCGCACCTCTACCTCGCGCCCAATGAGTTGCGCCGCCGCACAACGAACAAAACCTGTACTAGAATACTACTACTCATGCCCAACTACGTCGCACCCAATGCGTTGCGCCGCGCCGCCGCACAACGAACGAAACAAGTACTAGCATTTTAATTGATTAGAAAATGAACTTTGCTCCTTCCAAAACTCATGTTTCAATGTAAAGCTTTAATAAGTCTTTTTTTAAATTATTTCTAGGGATTTTTTATTTTTAAATCTTTAGTGAATTCTATGGAAAAATTAAGCCACAATTGGGGATTTTCTAATCCATCCATCTGGCAACACTGAACACTAGAACTGTTTAATTAATTAACAGTCCTTCCAGTTCTTTAAATCGATCCATTTTGGTACATAAATGTACTAGAACGATTTTTTTATTGTTCCGATTACATTTGGTACTTTAAAAATTTCTATTATGTTGTTTCGGGATGGTATTCAATGTTCTGGAAGGGTTTTCGGTTTTGAATATGTTTAGAATTGTGTTTGGTTGAAAAATGACATTAATTTGATATTTCTGAAAGTTTTTCAAAGTTTTGGATCCTTTTCGAGTGTCCCAGAACTGTTTTGGATGTCTCAAATTATGTACATTAACAGTTTTCTTACTGTTCGTTTGTGAATAAAATGAGTAAATTGAGTAAATTTGTACATATACGATTAAATAAAATTAGTTCCGAGTAGGATATTTTACTAATATTAACATATGAAATCATCTAGTTGCACATATGTTATGTGTAGCTTATTTATCGTTAAAATTCTTTTTGTACATAAATTTTTATACCAAGAAAATAAAGAGTATGAAAGACATTCGAGTATATTTTTTATATCAATCCATAAACCTAATTATCAATTAAAAAGAAGCAGAAAATTATTATCATAGAAAAACTTACCCCGGTATAAAATGGGACTTCTCCCAACGATATCTCATTTCCTGCACAAATTCATACCAAATGTGAGCAAAAGCTTTCATTCCACCAAGTCCTTGAAGACAATGAGCCAACACTATCGACAACCTCCATGGAAGTGAATCCACATTACAAGTTTTATAACCCTTAAACTCCTCATCGATGTTTTTAAAATAATCCTAAAAAAATACAAATAATTATGGTTTATTTACGATAAGTTTGCGATTTTGACATTTGTTAGGAACAATTGCAGCCACTGAACAAAATCTAAATATCCAAAGTGTGAATGGAATAATTAATCATATAAAGGGGGATTTTACGGTCCAAAAGTTGGCTACCGTGTCCGGGGTTGCCAATCAAAATCAGACAATTTTATCAGAATTTCTTGTGATGGTTTGTCGTTTTCATTCGCATTTTAAAGTTTGTTATTTACTGTGTAAATTATAATCTGTTATTTTCATAACTATTTAAAAAAGAGAATTGAACACTGCGTCGCAATGCATGAGTCTTTATCAAGTGGTTGCAAGGAGATGTTCATTTTTTGAGTGATAACGAGATAACGGTGGACCGCTAATTCCTATTACTTCTGTGAGATATGTAAGTTTTTAATAAATACATTGTTACTTAATACTGCAATAACGAGGCAATTCAACATGTGCATGAAGATAACATTTTTCAGTTAAAGGTTTCAAACCTGGACATATTGAAATTTATGTATTTAATCATCAAAAATTTTATAATTTCTGCTCTTATTTTCGAGTTGAATGTAATCTTATACACTAACCAACTTATCAACATAATTTTATGCCAACAACTGAAAAAAAAATTACAAAGTGTCAACGATGTAAGACATCTGTCATGTTTTGTTACTGCAAACTTATCGTAAATGAACTTTAAGTAAGTTAAGTGAGTAAGTAAGATAAATTGATGATTGTGAACTCCTGGGACATCCTGTACAACTGTAATACTCTGGTTGGAATTGTTTACAGAAAAAAAAAAACTTGAAAAAGAACAAAAAAACAAATGTAAAGAATAAAACAAGAAAATAAATTGAATAATAAGAAAAATAGCAGTTAGATCTACCTTTCGAGTCCTTGGTGGTAAGTAAGATAGATTTAAAGTAAAAAAAATATCACACACAAACCTGCTCAGATTCTTTTTCTTCTTTCCCATAAGGAAGATTCGTTTTTTCATCAGCATCGGGAAATAAAAAGTACAATAGAGGCACTAGAACTGTTTCTGAAAGCGGAGGATTTGCACCTTTACGATTTTTAGATAACGTTGGTCTATTTGCTTTGATTAACAATCTTGAAATAGATGGAACGGTGGGTTCTGTTAATAGATCCAGTGGATTTGATTCTGCGCTAGGTAAAGCAGCGAAATCTCCCAAAACGTCATACATAGTATTCTGATTACCAAGATTTTGTAGAAATTCAGTAATTGCATCAGCCAATAAGCAAACAGGTTCTGTAGTAGTCTTTATTAAAATAGACCATTTCATAGCACCTGTTGCATCGAAATCACTGTAATTTTCACTATCGATAACCAAATGATGAGGTAAATGACTCCAAGTTGTATTCAAAACAATCGCACTCACAGGATCAACGGTTACACCAAAAGGTAAAATACACAAGGACTCTGGTTCATAACTATCGATATCTTGTTTCCAAACAAAATTTCCAAAGTTGGTTAATAAATATGAATGTTTTAAGGAAACTATGATGCTTTCTATGCTACACGGAGACATTATTTTGGATTTGAATAAATCTAACAATCCTGATAGGTAACTACAGTATGACGGGCCTTTTTTTAAATGTACCATTTCAAAATTAGTTCTCACAATTTCATTTTCAAATACTCCTAGATAGCATTTTTGCCACTTTTCTCTTATCTGGACAAATATTGGTTTTGGACTGCTTATATTGCCAGATGATAACAGATTGCTTGAAACGATGTAGGCAGAGCCAAGAAGCATTTTAATTTTACTTTCTGATGTTATTCCAGCTGAATTTGTTGGTGAAAGTACTAAATATTCATTGAGACCGTACCAAGTAGATATATTGGAATGATCTTCGTTGTTTGATTCATTATATAGTTCAAAATCATATAAAGTGTCTATAGGATTTTTAGGTTTATCATTTTCATCATTACTGTCTGATGTATCAGTACTATCTATTCTTTTTGTATATAAAAACAAAGTAAACTCAGCGTCTGCAAATTGGAGTTTTTCGCTTTTAATATCCCATATGTTTTCTGTATCTGTTGTAATTTCGTTTTTAGTCTCATCTATCTTCCACTGATTGATAATTTCTTCCATTCTGGCCATGAAAACCTCCCATTCTGAGGCTGTTGTAAAATCTTGATGATAAAATTCACTATCGTCTATTTCTTCGTTCATATTCAAATACGAGGCAGGGAAAGTAAATATTTTTTATTATTAGGACCTTTGTTTAAAGGCATACAACAACAGCTGACTAAATTTTGAAAGTTAGGTTAGGTTAGCTATTATGATATGACATGACAAGTGACAGTTTTGAAAAATATGAAAATTCAAACTAAAATCCTTGCTTATATATAAACAAGGCTAAAATGCTATAAAAAATCCTGAGAAAAACAGATAACAAAAATAATGGAAATTAATCTTATATTAGGAGAGGATTAAAGATTTGAAAATTGAACAATTGTATATACTGCCTGCCATCTATTCGATAAAAATGAAACTATTACTAGCGCTAGGAGAAATCTGTAAAACGTAGGACGGTAGTTCGTCTTTTTGGTAATAGGTGGTATTGAAGTCTATTTGAAATTTTCAAAAATCTGGTGAGAGCGCACGGGATAATCAATTTTCTACATTTTCTAGTATTTAATCTTTCTTTTCAACTGAGATGGGATTAGCAGTATGTATAGAATCCTATACGGTACCTAATGGAATAAATAGAATGCTCAAGTTGGGGTTATTTCGATAGAAAATAGAAAAATATCCAAAAGTCCAGCCAGTTTTTTTGAATTTGGTGCCTAACTATCCAATGGGAGAACACCAAAAGGATTAATATTGACTATAAAAAATCGGCATTACAGAATATGCAATAACTATCAACATTTCACTATAGGTAAATAATAGAAGTGATAAACTTCGTCAAATGTGGTGCCATCTGTTATTATGATATATCAATTTAGAGCTTATACACTGTTTTCAAACCATCGATTGATTTTGGATGAAAAAGACACATCTACTCTAAAATTTATTCACAATTAAAAAAAATTCCAGTATTTTATTTTGTTAAATTTCAATTCACAACTTTGTTAGTTCGTATTTATCCAACTTAATCATGATAAACTGGAAAAATCCCAAGATGGCAAAAGATAAGCTGAGTGGAAACCAGCCAGCTCTTATCCAAGACCAGAATGTTAACCTGGAACAAAAAAATATAAAAAAACACATAAAGCTCGGTTTTAAACAGATCTGTAGACTTTTCACTCACTCGTAGTTTTTGGATTGTTCGTAAAATGGTTCAGTGTCAATAACTCCTGAATGTGATATGAAGACATGTTTTAAAATCTTATCGTTAACATCAGTTTTCAAATGCTCGATTATATGTACAATTCCTGCTCCTTTGAGTACCTGCAATTACAATTTATAGCTCTAGACAATTTCCAAGAGAAAAACATATTCAATGAAATATGTACATGAGTTAAGCATACCTTTCCGAAGATAACATTTTTTCCGTCAAGCCATGGACAAGCCATAGTAGTTATTAGAAACTGGCAACCGTTTGTGTTGGGTCCTGCAGAAAAATTATTACAAAAATATATTGTATAGAGATTGTACAGTAATTAGAGTAGTACTACAACTCCAAAGAATAACCAATATTGAAATAGTGTCAATTGTCAATTATTTTTGAGTCTTAAAATTGGCTAATAGTGGAAAACATTGTATGGACTTCACCACCTTTTGGTGCGCTGTTATCTGTATTTTTTTTATGATATACAATTAAGAGACAAGGAAGATTATTTCTACCTTTATTAGCCATTGCAAGCAATCCTGCTGAATCATGTTTAATGGTGAAATTCTCGTCTTCGAAAAAATCACCGAAAATACTTATAGAGCCAGTACCGTCATTGTTAACAATGTCACCTCCTGAAAAAAAAATCAAGTTTATATTATTTGTAACCTTGATTTGCGAAGCGAATCGTACCTTGAATCATTACTCTAGAAATTGCTGTGTGAAATTTTGTTCCCATGTAACTTTGTCCATCAATTCCGTTCAGTACAATTTCTTTAAAATTCTTACAAGTTTTCGGAGCATCTTCTCCGAATAATCCGAATATAATCCTGCCCAAATATTCGTTTTCAATGTTTATATCGAAATACACTTGGTCGGTAACTTTAAATTCAGTTCCCTAAAAGGGAAAAACTCTTTATACATTTTTAAATTTTTATTATTATAAATAATTCTTACCCTAGCAAAAGCAATCAACAGAAGAAGATTGAATACGTTAAAATATAAATGCATTTTCGCAGTTCAAACAATACCTTAATTGAAATTGTAATTGATTTTCTCCGTGAGGAAATCTAAATTAAATTAAAAAATTATATGCGCAGTAATAAACAGGACAAATTAATTAATTTCTACGATGTAATTGAGAACAAAAATTAATTACCGTAATAATACTAGATATATAGTATTTGTGAGCCAATGATTATGTCTTCTATTTTTCATAAGTAATTATCATAAGATGATATAAATTCTAAATTAAATTTAAAAGTATTGTCATTAAATAGCTTTAAGACCTACGTTCTACAGATTTCTCCTACCGCTAGTAATAGTTTCATTTTTATCAAATAGATAGCAGGCAGTATAATTATTTGATTTTCAAATCTTACATCTTATTAATTTCCATCACTTTTGTTATCTATTTTTTTTTGGATTTGTATATTTTATAACATTTTGAAAAAATAAACATTGTTTACTTATTGTAATCATTATATTTGTTTAATATATTTTATAAGTATCCAAATGTCCACAATAAATACACGATTCACTAAATAAGTTGTGCACTCAAACCCTCACAGAAACTCTCTCGTTTGTATACAAAATCGCCATGTTTTTCTTAATTTACATTAGGATAGCAGAAACGCGAGAAGATGTACAGAATTGTTGATGTCTTAGCACCCCTGTTGGATAGGCAACACAAGCAGCATCCATTTCGGTTTTTTGTTGAAAAGTCTGTTAATTTATTATATCTATCATAAATTATGAATGTACACAACATTATCATGCATCAGATTCACGGAAATACCATTAATTGTTCAATTAACTGTCGAAATCCTTGTTTTAAATTCAATTTTTTGTGTTGTGTTGGCTGAATCAATATACGTTCGAATAGTTGACAGCTGTCTGTCAACTTTAAAGTTAATCTAACCCTAACCTAAAAAAATCTCCATCTATAGTAATGTTTACATTTATAAAAGTTAAAACTAAATGAACAATAATGGTAAAAACGTGTGTTGTGAAAAGTTATCAAGATAGATTTAAATGAAAAAAATACCGCTCGCTCTGTATACTTTCTGTCCAACAGTACGTGAAATAATTTCGCGTTAACCTTAGCATTGAAAGCTAATGATTATATTTGTCACATCCATTTTAAAGAGTAAGAGGTTCGTATAATAATATAAGAACAGGTTCACATTGATGAGAGCTCAAGATATTTCCCACAGAAAGAAAATTACTAATAATGGAGCTTTGCCAACAATCTATTCGTTTCCATAAAAGCAAGTATCACTAACAAACAGCTAAATGCCAAACTCAAGCTGCAGTCCCTCTAAAAACGAACAGCAGTATCAAGTACAACAGATCTACATCTAGCTACAGGAATTATTAGAAGATCAGGAAATTAATAATAATTAAATTTATCAAAATTATCAGGAAAACTTAAATGTACCACTTGTGTTTTTTTTGAATGTTTCATATTTTATTTGTTGAACCTGTGTATGTTCATTGATACATTTTACTGAAAACAAATATGTTTTAAACATTAATACTTCCTGTGATATTTGTGATTTTTTTAACCAATAAATGTTTCCAAAAATATGTACAAATTTTTAATTAGTTACCAAAAATGTTTCTCTTATTTTTATTGGACTTTACACAAAAAGATGTGCATTTAAATTTTTAAATTGAATAGATGAGGCTTTTACTTGATGTAGATCAATACCAAAGAATTAAATAAAACAATTTAATTTGTTAAAATCTACATTTTATTGAACTTAAAGTTGTGACACGTTTGCTAACACAGTAGCTTTCTCACTCGCTTGGACTGCTGGGAGTCCACATTTTTTAAACATCAATTCTGCCATTTCTTCCCTTTTTGGAGGATCAATCCTGGAAGGTTTGGTCAATAATATAGGATGGTCCTTTGGTATTGCTCCTCGTATTGCTCGAAGAGCTTGATCATAAATATAATCCACATCTATTCAATTTAAGAATTTAAATACACAGCATTTTTTCTATCCATTTAGTTTTATTACATATAGCCAAAACGGCGGTTGCCACAAAATTAAAAGAATAAATATATTTAAAACTCTCGGGATTGTCTAGTTGCTTTGTTTTTCTGATAATTTTGATAAATTGAATTATTATAAACATCCTGATCTAATAATTCCTGTAGCCAGATGTAGATCTGTTGTACTTGATACTGCTGTTCGTTTTTAGAGGGACTGCAGCATGAGTTTGGCATTAGCTATTCGTTAGTGATACTTGCTGTTATGGACATGAATTGATTGTTGGCTAAGCTTCATTATTAGTAATTTTCTTTCTGTGGGAAATATCTTGAGCTCCCATCAATATGAACATGTTTTTCTATTATTATACGATCCTCTTACTCTTTAAAATGAGTGTGACAAGTAATAAATTGCTTTCAATGCCTTAGGTTAGATTAACTTCACAGTTGACAGACAGCTGTCAACTATTCGAACGTATATTGATTCAGCCAACACAACACAAATGTTCACTACGTGGATTTTGACAGTTAATTAAACAATTAATGGTATTTGCGTGCATCTGATGCACGATCATGTTGTGTACATTCATAGTTTATGATAAATATAATAAATTAACAGATTTTCCAACATAAATCCGAAATGTATGCTGTTTGTGTTGCCTATTCAACAGGGGTAGGGCTGTTACGGAATAGCTTTTCGACGTACCTAGTATTACCTGTTCCTGTTCCAAGTAGATACCTATTCCAAATACCTATTACCGTTCCAAACTATTCCAACTAGAATTTTATGACAGAATATTGCTGGCGCTGTCAGTGCCAAACCTACCAAATACGTCGTATCGATCGGATTGGTTGTTCATGTTATTGACGTGTATGGTAGGGTAGGTTGGGGAGCCCCAAAAATTATATAAGCTTGTTCTGTTTCTGTATACTCTTATTTATCAGTCTATTTTTTCTGATTTCTGGTACATTGAACTTAAACCGTTCTGTTGTTTACATTATGTCATATATCCAATACAAGTAATAGGAATAGGTACACGTAATGCGTATTACAAGTTGCCAAATTGCCTATGAGAATAGAAGAGTGACAGTCAGACAGTGACACAAGTAATAGGTACGACTAATATTTGGTAATAGGTTCGCGGAATAGGTGGGCGATACCTATTCCAAAATAATAGGTCCAGTTCCATCGTAACAGCCCTAAACAGGGGTGCTGAGACATCAACAATTCTATACATCTCCTCGCGTTTCTGTTATCCTAATGAAAAATAAGAAAAACATGGCGATTTTGTATACAAACGAGAGTTTTCGTTCTGCATAAGGGTTTGAGTGCACAACTTATTTAGTGAATCGTGTATGTATTGTGGACATTTGGATACTTGTAAATAAACAAATAGAACAATAAATAATGAATAATTTGATGTTCTTGGTGGATATAATTATTACAATAAGTAAACAATGATTATTTCTTCAATATATTTTTATGGAACTAATGAGAAATGTAAGTACACACATACCTACAATGATCTTAGTAGTTTCGAGTAAATTACCAGATTTGACATTTTGCTTATGGAACTAGGTTGGCTGGAACCCAACATCAGTTTTCAAAAATTTCAAATTGACTTCACCTTCAGTGGACAATCTTTTGATAGCATTTGGCCTGTCTTGTATATATATTGTCAAATTTAGTAGAAAAAGGAAAATAAAAACAATAAAATCATATGTGATAAATATTTATATTTTATAATTAAACAGGATTCAACTGGCTGTACGACTTTTATAAATACAGACATGCTTTCATCACCAGTTACAAATATTTTTGTACATTCAATCGTTAACTAAAAAAAATCTCAGAGTAGTTACATCATTTTAACTATTTATATTATATACCTATATTATATTCAAAGACATTTGTTCTTTCGAATTTAAGATACGTATGTAGGAACTCTCGACAAGAGTTTTTTTAATAGATATTTTGCTGGATTTTACATACATTGGGAGAGTTTGTACTGGAATCGAGGGGATAGAACAAGGTTATCAGGAACAACTGTTGATATTACCTCCTATATTAAAGTAGGTACAATGTTTTGTAAAGGACTTTTAAAAAGCTAGTAATATTTATTTTGGGTGATTGGAAAAAAAATTCAGCCTGGTACAACTAATAACTATATAAATAAAAGTGGAGAAGTGGTTTCAACAATTGTTCCAAATTCCTAGAATAAGCATGTTGAAAAAAGACAAATAATGTAATAATAAAAACAGTCTTATGATACACAGTGAAGTATTTACATAGAATGTCACCATGCTAAATAAAAATGGACAACATCTATAACAATACAGTGATTTTTTTTATATTCTAATTTTTTTTAATATATACAAGGTGTAAAGCTAAATACTGGCATCGCCAAAGTATCCATTGGACACATTTTATATTAACACGGCAATACGAAATTTTGAATTGCGTGGAATTTAAAATTGTTAATCATAACTCAATGTTTACTTTCATGATAAACTAGGCTTACGAACAACAGTATAGTGCTGGTGACTTGAAAAATGACATCGCCAATAAACGCCTATCGTACAATTGACATTTGACATTTGTTCACACTTCAAATATAAATTAATCGTAAAAAATTGCCAAATTTTTTATTTGTTTCAAAGTTCTGAGATCTGAGGACGATCCTCTTATGAAATTACGAAACGAACTTTCGAAACATTTTCAAATTTGTCATCTTTTTAGATTAAATGTGTGATTTGTCCAATTGTAACATAAATTATTCGATAAAGATAAAAATGGGCTCAACAGAATAGAGTGAATATCAAAAATTGAGCGGAATAGAATTCAATAAGACCTCTGGCGGAAAAACTTGTAATTGTTGCAACGAGTAAAACACCTAACTCATTTTGCATTAGAGAGTTATTGGAATTTTTATAAGGTCAAACAGTGCTGCCCTTATAGTGACATATACGCATGCGCATTTGATGTTTTAAATAAGGGAAACATTAAGGTTAGTGCTTGTCCTTATTTGTGTGCGATTACTGCAGTGCACTATGCCGACTTTATTTCATGTTTCATATTTATATGTCACGTGTAGGTGATCTGTGTCATCTGTGACACAACTGGACTGGACACAACCTAACTTTTAATCGCTTTTAATAATAGATTTTAATAGATTAAATGAATATAAAATAATAATAATAATAAATATTTTCCAATGAAGATAAAAACGTATGTACTTAAAAAAGGAAGGTTACATTTTCAAAAATAATGTACCTATCTTAATATACTGTCATTATTATAGAGTTTCATGTTTCAATAACTCCTAATAACTTTAAGTCTGTTTTAAGGTCGAGCACTGTTTATTTAAGGTCATCACAATTACTGCAAGGTGCAAGGCAGTAAATTCGTGTTTCCAATGACTCTCTATTATGTCAGCGAATTTACCGTAAATATCAAAGGGCTTATAAGGCAGTTATTAGTTGCTAACATTGACACTTCAGAGCGCCATCTATAGAATTCTACTTTTCCCAATAGGTTTGCTTAACAAGATCATAAAGAAAACTGTTTTTGTTTTGATACATACATCTCCACGCTATTATGGATCCAATTTTATAAACAAAAACCTGGTTACTTTAACAGGAACCAAAAAATCGAACAGTGTTGAAAGAGAGGGCGCTAGCTGTATTGAACAATCCAATATAATAGTTTATTTTGATAAGCAATCGTTATCGTTTTTTTTTAAAGATTAAAAACCACGCAATTGAAAAAAACTTCGTTATCATACACATATAATACAAGACGCTAAAAACTATTTTTTTCCTCATTAAATATTTCTAATTACATAGCAGCTTTTCAGCTACCTTTTGCAGCTTGTTACAGCTGTTGTATCACAGTATGCATCATTGCCTCTATCCGTTTCAATTTAAAGATGTTTCAAAAAAAATATTAATAATAAAAAAATAAAAAACATTGCTTCAACCGTTTAAAACACCGATAAATATTTTTTACTTTCTCGGTCAGTTACGAAAGGCAAATTTATACACTCACGCACAAAATTATTGCATATTTTATTTTAGGTCTTTACTTATTTTCCCTTTATCACTTTTGTGATATCTGTTACGTTAGAGTCTTTTACGTTATTATGAATCAAATTAATTACATATTTGATCTTTACAACAGATTCGTGAAGAAATTAGTGAAGTGGCTGGTCAAAAAAGAACAACAACATGGACACGATACATTAGTTTAAGACAAAATAATAACAATTTAGTACTTAGTATTTCCTCCTCTAGCTCTAACGATAGCCTGCATCCTCCTAGGCAGGCTGTGCAAAAGATCTTTGATGGTTTCTTGTGGTATTCGATTCCATTCTTCCTGTGCAGCAATCCTCAATTCTGCAATTTATTTTGGAGCTGGATTCCGTGCTCGAATATTTCTTTTTAGGATGTCCCGTACATGTTCTATGGGATTTGCGTCAGGACTGTATGGTGGCCACTCTAGCTTTGCAATCCCGACATCCTCAATGTACTGGTTTACTGTTCTTACGGCATGGGCACGGGCATTATCGTGCATTAGCACAAAGTTATAATATCCAATAAAGCCGACATATGGGATAACATGTTCTGCAAGGATGTTGCGTATGTACCAGTCAGCTTTCATTTTCAAATTCACTTCAATGAGCTCCGTGCGACTCTCCAAAGAAATGCCAGCCCATAGCATAATGGAACCACCACCAAAGCTTAGATTATGTGCAAGATTACATTCTGCGAAACGTTCTCCTGGACTTCTGTACACTCGACTACGTCCATCGGGCTTCCATAATTGTATTCTTATTCAGGACGTCTTGGCTTTAAATCGACTTCCTTAAGTCTCCGTATTATTGTTTTGGTAGAAACATTGACTTGCCTTGCATTTAGTAATTTATTTTTTAGATGCGGAGTAGTAAGTGTACGATTTCGCAAAGATTGAATTCGTAAATATTGCTCATCCCTTGGCGTTGTACATATTTTACGTCCTTGACCAGGCCGCCTTTTGTATCCTCCAGTCTCATTGTAACGTTTTGGTACGCAAGAAACAGTCGATTGATGGACATTCAATCTCTGTGCAATGTCTTTTTGTCTGTACCCCTCATTGATTAAACAAACAATTTTAAACGAGACTAGCTCATTTAAACGTGGCATTTTACTAACTGAAACTACAGATTGAAGAGATAATGCACTAAAAATGTCATCCTGACAACGTTAAATAAAGAGAAACCACTGTTTTAGTCGTCAAGGCACACTATGCTACCTTTATAGTTTTCCGCTTATTTAACGTTATCGCTTATTCAGTTATAAAAGCTATGTCTATACATTACTCTATCTGTAATAAATTGCAAAATACGTAGAACACCCCAATGTAACAGACTTAGCAGCCGAAATCACAAAAGTGCTTAAAGGAAAAGAAATAAAATAAGCAATAATTTTGTCCGTGAGTGTATTTTTCAACCCTTAAATATCTTCGCCCTTATTCAATCTTTTGAAACACCTTATTTTAGACTAGCAAAGTAGGAACAGCGCCACAGGGGTGCGTATTTCAGGCAGCCAACCCCTCTCTGTTAGCTGTCGGCGGTAGAAGATCTTCTCTGGGTGTGTCGGCTGCACTTTTTCTTTCGAAATGAAGATCCCAGAGTCCTCTAGTATCGGGTTCGTGGCTGGGCGGTCTCTCGGAACGTTCCGGAGAACTCGCCTGAGATCGAATAGCTTCTGGTGGCGGATAACCAAACCCAAGGAGACCGCTATATTTCCCGGCTCCTGTTAGTCCATTGTGATTATTCTGGACCAGGGATATTTCGTTCAACTAAAGAATAAAGAGAGTTAAAGTACTTGTAGTCACTACCAAGTTGATGGTACTTACCTTTTGTTGCATCCCGTTAAGGAATGGGGCCGGTAGGTACGGGTAAAAAAGATCTGGTCTCCGTTGAAGAAATTCGGAATCCTTGGGAGTCATGGGGATGGGAGGTAGGTCGAGGGACATGCGACGACCTCTTCGGGACGCTCCGTTGCTCCACATATGCGTGCCCATGTGAACCTACAGCAAAGAGAAAATACACTTACATCTTATAGTATTTTTAGAGTTTTTTCTCAAACAATTTCTACGTGTTATTGTTGGGCTTTTAATAAAAGAAGCCTCAATTATTATGAAGAACTTTGATAAAGTTGTTGAAAGCAAAGAATATAATACGTTTGTCTTAAATTTGTGAAGAGGCGCGGCTCTATCTATTGAAAACTTTTGAATTACGTTGCAAATCTCAGAGCTTTCTAACGCCATCTACCTACTGTGTAGTAATAGAAATGATTTTGCTTTTGAAGATTTCTATAAAAACGAATGTCAAGGCGAAAGCATGGCAAATAAATACCCTACACCTGAATTATTTATGATGGTAACGTTGAATAACAATTATTAACCTTATTATTATAAATCATAATTGTTGTTCGACGTATCGGCATTAGTAAAGCCAAAAAAACAAGCGTACACATTTGATGAAAAACTCACCTTAAGATTACCCTTGGTGGTGAAGGCCTTCTGGCAAACTGTACATCTGAAGGGTTTGTCTCCCGTATGGGTCCTCATGTGTATCTGCAGGGCTGAACTCGACGAGAAGTTCTTATTGCACACGTGGCACAAATGCTTACTCGATTGTAAGCCTGCAAAACACACGCACACCACACACATTAGCCCACAACCTTTTAGCTCAGTTAGTGCAAGCGATGACTGTGTTATTTCGTTTTATATATCGAGGAGTAAATCAGATAATTGAATAGAAATAAAAAATTTAACTTGTTTAAATCTTTGGTGTATGTTCAACGCAGTAACTTTATCAAGCGAGTGAAATTATAATGAAATTTTTTT
>CAJUYI010003301.1:0-24234 GCA_910591695.1 Galerucella pusilla | reverse complement strand
TGTAACTTTTTTATCATCATTTACCGAAATTCTTTCTATTGTAAACTGATATTATAAATATATTGTAACATGCTGTTCAGCTGTTACGTTTTTCGTCTGAAAAACTATTTCATTTAGTGAATTTTTTGCCACATTGAAGGCAACAAGTTATTTATATTTTCTTTTTAATTTTTGGTGAACAATTTTCTATTGTCTGGCTGCTCTATTTTTAAGTTTTATTCTTCCCAAAATGTCAGATACCTGACCATTGTGGAAGGGTGGGAAAATGGCTCTGAAATTCCAGAAAATCCGTTTTCCCGCGATATCTGCCGAGATTTGACCACTGGAGAATTTTTGTTCAGACGAAAAATAAAGAGCAGTTCCTTACCCGCAAAATTGATCCTCAGCAATTTTCCGAAAAATTAAATAGCTCTCGAGATAAATGGCCCGAACGCCGACCCAAAATTGAGCTCCAGGCCGACTTATAGAGAGCACGCTCTGAGGGCATGACGTCCTCAAGTAAATTACTAATTTCCTAATAACTCGCGTGAAAATCAATATTTTCCAATAAATCAAAGTGCGGGTGAAAGAAGGGATTTGTGGCTACTGAGGCGTGTTTTCATCCACTCAATTCGTGCTCCTGGGTCATTGGAAAACCAGGCCAAAATTCGTCTTTGCTAGATTTTTAAATGCTTCCATGTATTTATTCATATTATTTTTATAAAGAATTATTTCAGCTAATCCTATTGGGGGGTACTTTAATTATTCCGAAACAATGCTACCAATAACTCGCCCGTATTTTTTTTGAATAATATGTTTTCCAAGAGGCGATTTCCAGTTTTCTGAGGGAAGACAGCTATTCTTCTGAGTTTTTTCGAGCAGTTTTTCCTCGTTACAGTAAAATTCTTCCCGGTCAAGCATCATACCCGATGAAAGGTCACATTCTGAACTTTCCTTTGATATGTGTATCAAGTATTTTATTTGATGCATTAAAAAGAAATTTGTCTCTAAATTTGTTGTAATGGATGCTTCATTTTATTCTCGCACGCCGCCACGCCACCCATCTATAGTGTGGAACAAGGCGCAAATGATGTTTCCAGCCTGCGATATATAAACGAGAAGAAAACACGAGTGAGTGGTGATTAACTGATAGATAATTGTTCATATCGTTGTTATACATGTTTAATTTTTCATATATTTCTCAAGAATAAAATATATTTTCAAAAAAAGTGCAATCATATTTTATTGCAAAAATTTGCGATTTTTTGCAAATTTGTGAAAATGTGCGATTTATTATCGAGCATCATTGCAGACGCTTGAATCTCCCAAAAAATTCTGGTTCTCGCCAGGCAAACCCGCGGAACTTGGGGTTCCCGCTACATACGGAATAGTAAACTAAACATGTGCAGAAAGTGACATTTTTCTTACGAGTGGGAAATATTGTAGCACGAGGCATAAGCCGAGTGCGACAATCACACGAGTGTGAAAAATCACTTTCGCACGAGTAATGTACAGTATTTTTCCTACGATCACGTGATAATTTCACCAAATAATGTTTAATCAACATCTGACATATTAATACATAAAATGTTACAATTAAAGTCAACAGTATTGATTTCAAAATTAACAATAACTATCAATAGTGACAAAAATTCAAGTAGTAATATAGGTAGGTTATTACAATTATTAATTGGTTGGATAATTATAGAAATTAAAAGTGAAATTATTATATTGTTCATCATACTACATTCATACTTATGAATACTCTTCAAGATGATTACATTTTCCTACTATCATAACAGGTGATTAGGATTAGTTGGTACAACATCGGACTTCTGACGAAGAGTACGCAGCCCTAAATTTTTTTTAATCTTGAAAATGACAAAAATTTCACTTTTCAAATAGATCGCTTCAAATTTAGATATTACATAGGTAAATCTAATAAAAAATTATATATTTGATAGCTTGCCAGTGGTCAATCTAAGTAAAAATTCATTTGACAGCTTTTTTATCCGTACAAGTACGGATAAGTTTTTTTTCCGTACGCGTATGAATAAAGGCCATTTTCCATAGAACTAGACAGTGCGTTATATGTCACTTTCCTATGTGATCGTGGGAAAAATTATTTCCGCAATTTTAGCGTCTAATTTCAATCCTTTTCGCAATCATTCCTAGGATTGGTCTGTCCAATAAAAGCAGGCTAGGGTCTCAATTTTAAGGAAAGCGATGACTTTTTTGACCCCGAGAGTGGGTAAGAGATCGATCATTTTCATGTTTCTTTCCATGGACTCAATTATTTCGCGCATAAACATAGAAATTGGTGTATTTTCAGGGTCCCTGATCCCAGATTTTGGGCTAGAAGCGTCAGTTTTTAAGTTTCAGAAAACTGCGAACTTTTCAACCAGCATTTTTGCAAAAAATATTGGTGTAACGGAAAAAATTGTAGGGACAACTTTTGTAGGTAATGAACTGCTCTTCATTTCTTGTCTGAACAAAAATTCTCTAGGGATCGTAGTTCGGGAGATATCGACGGAAAACGGATTTTCGGGATCTCTAGATCCATTTTCCGACCCTCCCACAAATTTCAGGCACCTGACATTTTGGGGGTTCAATGTACCTACAATTACCTGCAAATTGAAAACAAATTTTCTTGCTGGACCAGATGCCCATGTTGACGGTATTTTTCGCCTTCATTTACTGGATTAATATAGACTTTTCCATTTTTAAATATTGATATTTCACCACTGTCATGTGTCATCCTTCTGATGATGCGAACGTAAGTTCGTGAAACCAGTCAATTACAAAAATAAATATATTATGCTTCGGAATTTTTGATTATTATTTCATTCTCAAAATGCTATTTCTTGCGTTTTTTGCAGATCTATATATTACATTCTGATGAAATAACTGGAATCGACTCCAAACCGCAACACGTATGGGATTTCCGTATAGATACAATTTTGTTTTCTGTGAAGCAAACGTATACAACAGAGGACACATCTCAATTAAATATAAAACAAAGGCATTGTGCTTTTTCCAATGAAGTAAAAATCAAGGTTAGCGCTAATAACACTCTTCGGCAGAAAAACTTGGCCACCTAAAATTTTGCCTGAAGTTCGTTGTCCAAGAACTTTCGTAATTTTCCATTGATTTAAATTTTTCCTTCGTCAAATTGTAGATAAATTATAACAAACTCCAGAGAAGTTTCCCAAAAATGTTGATAGCTTATTAATACAGGGTGGAGGAAAAACATGTATTTGTAGTCCAATTTCTCAACACCCTGTGAAACAGTTCTAGAAAGGACTCAAATGAGGATATTTTGATGCCAACGAACATTAACAAGACAAGAAGGATCACTTCAGGTTCCTCCCCTCGTTTTGCCTATCTCGCTCGAATATCGGATGCTACTATGCATAGAGCACCGTAAGTCTCCTACGCGCAATATGCATAAACAGGTTGTCCGTCGTAGGGATATGTAAAGAAATATACCAGTTGTTGTCTTTTTGGGTGAGCGAATTTTCCTTTAGAAATAAAATAAACATTTACGTACTTAGTGTTTTGTGTTTGGTTCTGCAAACAGAATGATGGAAAGGCAACATACGTGGAAAAATGTATAAACATTACTATTACCTCTGCTCTGTCTTCATTGGAAACCTTAAAATGCAGGAATTATTCATTTCTTTTAACAAGGAACCTTAATCAGGATTGCATTGAACATTTATTTGGTCTGGTAAGAAATTGTTGCGGAAACTCGAGAAATCCAACCGCAATTCAATTTTTTAGTGCATTCAAGAAATTATTTTCTCTAGAATATTTTAATGAGGTTGAAGGTGCCAATTGTATTAAAGATATTAATAAAGTTTTGCTCAATGTAACTCCTGATATGCTGGAATAATATAAAAATATCGATGTACCTATATTGACAAATAATAGCTCTTTAACAGTTTTCACATGCGACTATAGAAATCTTTCAAGTACGGATTACGATTTTCACATAAAAGTGTCCATATCTTCGGAAGGTCTCTGTATAACGTGGCAAAACCTTATATCAAAAGCTTCAAAAAAATGTAACCAACCCGAATTCGGTATAATATAAAGGGGTTCCCATTTAAAAAATCATATGTTTGGTTTGTAACGGAGTTATGCAGCACTCTCTATAGTTTGGTATAATTTCAAAATATGGACCTTAAACACATCTATTTTTGTTAATAACATTTTTTGATATCTCTTAAAATAACCCATATACCGAAGTTTGTCGTAAGGTTGGTACACCCTGTAGATGAACCATGCAGAGTATACATGGTATGGATGTTTCACAAGGTAGCACCATACATTTAGTTAAGATTTATGAAACATGATATACCTAATAATAATCATTTCAGATAGATGATACTTATTCCTACACCGGCTGTACAACGGAATGTCGGATAAATAATGCAGTAAGGTACTGTTCGTGCATTCCGTTTTTCTATACCATCGAAAACACGGATTACAGACATTGCAGATTCGATGAGCTGAATTGTATAAGTGAACATCTAGATAAAATTAAATCTGTCGAGGAATGTAACTGTCATTTGGGATGCCTTCATACTGTTTATGAAGTAGAAAAATTGGATATGTTACTGTGAGTATGAGTTACTGCACACAGATACCTGTAACCTAAAACCTACTTATAGATGGGAAACTATGGCCCGTGCGCCTTATATTTGTACGGGTGGTGTCACCTTGAGAGTCCCGTCAGTAGCACCACAGTATACCAAAACAACCAGTAGTGCATCTCAGCTTCGCGCATCGCTTGTGCGCAATAATTTTATTTGGCCTTGAAACGGCCATTCGGGTTTAGATACGAGGTCCGTATTAACTAACAGTTCTACTTTTTGGACAGGGAAGGATTAGTATAATTTAAAGTTGTTAAATTCCTGTTTCGAAGAAAATGTTATTGAGTAGATTAATGTTGTGAATGTTATATAATAAACAATTTAAACATGTTACAAAGAAAAAACTCTAGAGAATTCAGAATCTGCAACAATAGCAAAATAAATTGTAATAAAACAGAGGATATACTTATTGATTTTTATCAAATACCTAGTTAAATTTCATAATCCAATAATATTTAATTACAAATTAAGATTACATTTCATTAAATATGACGCCAAATAATCAACTTATCGTTATTATGATGTTAGAGATCATGCAAGGCCTATTTTTATTAAATTAGAGATTCTCCCAATACCTTGTTTATACATTTTTGAAGCTATCATTTTTGTGCATAAAAATAAAAATATTGAGTATACCACTGGATCAATGAAACACAACTATAATACAAAATATAATACAAAAAGCCTGATTAGACTAACAAACATGAATCAGGGGGGTACTGCTAGGCAAACAGAATTCTAATACTGTGAGATATAGGTAGGTATAACACTCTTCCAGTATTATGGACAAATTTTACACTCAAGAAATTAAAACTTATAGTAAAACAGGCGCTTGTAGGGCAAGTATTTTATGAGATTGAGGAGGTATTCGATTTTGAATGGCCCAGATCTTCATATGAAGATTGACTTAAGGTGGATTCATGCAAGCAGAAATTAAAACTAAGATTAATTTTAAACTAAAACTAAGAAGATAAAACCATGTTATTTTTTAATTTAAATCTCAATTTCATAGTTTCGTGCATGAGCATGTACGTGTTATGTAGATATTCATGCAAGAAACTAAGAAATTAAGATTTAAATTAAAAAATAACATGGTTTTATCTTCTTAGTTTTAGTTTTAAATTAATCTTAGTTTTAATTTCTTCTTGCATGAATCCACCTTTACTCTTTTAAATTTAATTAAATAAATAAAATTCCATTTTAATTGTAAAATAAATGTAATCATGTTGGATTCATGTAAATTAATTTTTTCTACTAACGTGCGGAAAGTGAATCTTTTCCGCACTAAAAAGCGTGCGGAAAGAGTCACTTTTCCGCACTAGTGCGGAAAGTAAATTTATTGACATTTGAGGAATATACTGACATTTGAATATTCAAAATATGTATTTTGTATATCCAAGTTTACCAAATGACTGAAAAATTAAGAAATTTATTATAATTTTGCTATAATTTTCAATAAAAAAACAACTTATTTTTCAATCATTTTTTAATGGCCCTGGTATAAGCCTCATCAAATGAATGTCAAATAATAATAATTAATTTGTTAATATGCATTTAATAAGAAATGTATCTTTATGTTAACTTTTGGGTTATTTTTCGCATGCTAGTAGAAAAAATAGTGTACCTAACACGTGCGTAAAGTGACTTTTCCGCACGCGATTGCTGGCCGAACTCGCTAAAGCGTCGTTTCGGCCATCTGCAATGGCGTGCGGAAAAGTATCACTTTCCGCACTTGTTAGGTAAACTACTATTAAACTTTCAGTGTGTAATAACGTGTCTAAACATGTTGTGTTTGTTTATTAATAGAAGTAACTGGCTTTGCAGCATAAACCACACCCGCTTTAACTTTATTCATCTTATTTGATTACTGTCACTAAAAAAAAATTTTATTCACACCACGCCACTGCTTACGCGACTAAACCAAACTAAACTGACCCTAAGCCGAAGTAGAATATACGCCGTCCTTGCTGAACTTGAGAGGTTTCTAAACCGAAATGGCAAACTGCGCACAACCGATGCGCGAAGTTGAGATGCACTACTGGTTGTTTTGGTATACTGTGGTAGCACCTTGGAAATCGTTGTGGTCTTAGCTAACTTCATGTGATTTCACATTTTTTGGCGGCATATTTAAAATTACTTTAATTTTTAGTTTTCTTGGAAAACGGCATTCATGGTTCATTTTTTAAATTTTATTCAAAGTTACTCATCATTAGATTGGTATTACAATGATAACAATCAAAGTTAAATTGACTAAAACGTCAAAAAATTGACCATAATGCCTGAAGTGAGAAAAATAAAAAGATATCATCTAGTTAATATATTTTATTAAATTCAAAAAAGTACACAATATCTAGGACGTTTTTGCACATATTTCAATAAGAATGAAGAAAAAGAGATGTTGGGAGTTCAACAACAATACAATAGGCTGATTAGGTATAATTTAACTAATCTTCTTTCTATCCAAACTTAACGCTGTTCTTCATTGCAGGGAAGTTCAAAGCTGTATAGAAGAATGACCACTTTAATATTCTGTCACTTTCTATTTTATGAAACATGTTTTCTTCATAAAAAATAAAGCTTACCAGGTACACCTCACAATACATATTATCGACAGTGTCTCTTAAAATGAAAGTCTCACTATAATCAATAAACACCAACTACAAATACTCAACACACCCACCTTTATGACTCATTTGTGAAGTTGACGTTCACTGACGTAGATTGTAGGCACGTTTTTTACATCATTTATTCACCATTGGTTGAATGTCGACAGTCTATCTCCGCTGCAACGACATGTTGGAGTCATCAGTGGCACATAAAAAAACGCAGTTGTTATTTAAATCATCTGACCACTGACAATCTATTTCTAAGTTGATTGTTGTTATTAGCAGTTCATCTGATAGTTTCACTTGAAATTTTTTCAATTTCTGACGCTGTTAATAGCGCCGTCAATACCTTGTTACCACATTTTAAATTTATTTCTATTAATTCGTCCATTTCTTTGACCGCTTCAAAAAATCGTTAGTTTTTTGAGGTTAAGCTGTCATTTTGTGAACCACCAAAGTTATCCACCACCTCGATACAATGGTGGAGTGCTTTGCAATTTTGGTTGATGCAACAGTAATAAATGAACGCGTCATTTCTTCGATCTAAGTTTAAACGAAAGTATTATTTATCAGAAGTATCATTCTATATTCGTATGTTCATTATTCCTAGATAATATTGTTTGTATAGGATATAGGACAGCTTATTGTTTTATATTTAATACATTTCAATGAGTTATGAAATCAAACGTTTGAAAAAGCTACTGTGTTAGCGAAACGCGTCACTTTATGTTTAAATACAAGGTAGATTTAGCAAAATAAGATTGTTTGATTTCATAACTTACTATGGATCTTCATCAAGTAAAAGCCTCATCTATTCACATTTCAATGAGCTACAATTTTAAAATTTCACATATCCCATACCCTATACAAACAGTACGCCACTGTCAAAACAGAAACGACCATTGCAACCTCCTATTTGGACGCAAACTTATTTGATAAATGCTCCTTCCTGTCTGCTTTATGTTCTAAGACACTCACAAATAAGCAAAATAGTTTTTAAAAACAAAAACTGGACTAACTCAAGATAGGTTATCTGTGGATAAAGCTATACGTCATAACACGTCGTGAAACGTTAGTCTGCAGTTGTTAGGTTAGGATTTATCTATGGTTTGGATATCAGCAGTAAAATATGTGAAAGTATCTGCAATTAGGGGAAAGTGACCTGTGACGGCCCTGTGCCTGTGTTGGCCCTATTTCTTTATTTCCTGGTATGTATCTTTGCTTGCCTATTTCATTTACTGGGGACCTTCAATATTCGCTGGTTAGTGTACCTTCGAGTTTGCTAGTTATAACTGCGATTAATGTGGCTTCTATAAAAAAAAATGAATCCGTTAAGTAACTGATCTAAAAAATGACTATAATAAAATACATTTCGCGTTTTTATCGGTAGGGATTATTGGATACAATTTGAAGAGAGTAATTTTAGTAGGGTCTTCGTTATAGGTACAGTGTGCGTAAGGTGCTTCGGAACCTTACACCTTACACAAGTACGACAGAGAAACAGCTGAATGAGAGAGAAAGATAATTATACGCGGTCATCGAATGGTCATCGACGCGTGTATTTAATTCCAGTTGGGTGTGGTTCTATTTCCGATAGTGAACGACTGCTCATTGCCCTACTATTTCAACCGCTATTGCCAGAAGCGCAGATTAATTTGTACAAATGATATTTTTCTCTCGTTTTCGTTGACTTTTTTTCGAAGTCATGCACAATAGCTAAAACAAAACACTTTCACTTGGCAACACTGTGTTTTACAGATAGAATTCACATTTAAACTGCTATTACTAGGTCTTTTCGCTACAAACGTTGATCACGTTGGAAGCGCATGCCATTGTATTTGAAAATAAAACATTTACAATTATGCCTTCATTAACATACTTAACCTGCGAAAAAGTGCAAATTGTAAGATGGTATTTTGGAGGTCATTCGGCTAATGAAATCGTTAATTTGTTTATTGTGGCATTTGAAAATCGCCCAATTCCTTCAAAGTCAACAATTGTGAAAATAATTAGTAATTTCGAGAAATATGGATGTGTTTCGTACTGTAGAAAATGCCAAGCTTCGGAAGATCCAATCGAACGCCCAATTAACGATGAAAGGCAGACTAGAGAATTGAATGTTTGTTTAGCAGTTGAAACAGGACAACCATCTTCTTCAAGACAAATTGCTGAAGAGGTCGACATGGATAAGAGAACTGTACAGAATATTTTAAAACGGAACGGGTACCATTGTTACAAGGTTCAGACAACGCAGGAAATATTTCCCGAGGACAATATCAGACGAATGGATTTCTGTGAGGAGATGATGGAACGTCAAAATGCTGACGAAAACTTTTTAAAAAATATTTTATTTACGGATGAATCAACTTTTTCACTACATCAAAAACACAATCCATCCGTCACAAGATATTGGTCTCGGGAAAATAAACATCTAACCATTCCAATCCGAACGCAGTATCCGCAGAAGCTAAATGTTTGGACGGGTATTCTAGGTGACCACATTATAGGTCCTTTTTTCATTGAGGGGAACTTAAATTCCGCCAAATATTTAGACTTATTACAAAATCAAGTAATTCCTGCAGTTCTCCTTATACCCGATGTTGATCTCAACAGAATTTGGTTCCAACAAGATGGTTGTCCAGCCCATAATTCAAGGATAGTAATGGATTTTTTAAATTTTACATTCCCCGAAAAAATTATTAGTACTAATGGTACAATTAAATGGCCTCCAAGATCACCTGAACTAGCTCCAAATGATTTTTTCCTTTGGGGATTTTTAAAAAGTACCATTTACCAGCATGCATTTGAAAGAGCTAATAACTTAAATGAATTGAGGGTGAAAATACAGAACGTTTGTGCCAGCATTACGCCAAATAGTCTTAGAGATATGAGATCAAATCTTTATCACAGATTTGGCTATTGTCTGGCACAGCAAGGTGGTTTATTTGAGCACTTAATTCATTAAAATTATGTTTACCTTTAGAATAAATTTTTATTTTTTCAGGAAGTTTATATTTTACGTTTAGAATAGGTGTAGGTACCTTATTTAATTTTTTCAATTTAATTTATTAATGGAAGGGATTTTTAGTTTATTAATTGTGGTTCTCTCAAGAAATGCTGTTCTATTTTCAAGTTACAATGGCTAAAATAATATCCTATTGTAGTTAGAAATTGTCAACTTGGTCTAAAATGGTCATGTTGACAAAAATGAATTTTAAGATTTACAGGTTACGTAATAACGATTGTATTTTTATATTTCTTTAACGTCCTCACTCCTTACGTCTTGGGAGCATACTGAATTACCATTTACCACCACCAACTAGTTAAAATAGGAGGGCAATGAGCAGTCGGGCACTCTCGGGAATAAGCTTACGCCCCCTAAGGTGAAACAAAGTGATGATTGTGCACAATTATTCTTCTTCTCTCTTTCATATATCCTTGTCGTACTTGTGTAATTCGTACCTAGGTTCCAAAGCAGATTTCCCAATCGGTATATTCTATAGTAGTTTCGAGGTTATGTTTTCACATGAAAAGTTTTTAGTGTTTATGCATCACATGTTATTTTGCCTATGATGGCCCCAGGCGAGTATTCCTACGATGGCCCGGGGGCCGTCACATGCACCATACGGCCATCATAGGAATAATTCCTCTTAATTTCAGAATAAATCAAAAATTGGGCAGCAGTGGGATGGAGGCAACCAGCTTAGCGTTTTTAATTTTGTTATTTAAAAAAAAATCATTTCCCTTCCCTACTACTAACGGTGCTACAGTTCTTATTAGAGAGATAATAGACACTTTTAGCTGGTCATTATGTTTTTCATAATTTTTTTTCTTCAATTTCCATTATGTTTTCAATAATTTTAATTGTTGAATTTCCATTATGTTTTTCATAATAATAATACACGAATTTCCATTATGAAAAACATAATAGAAATTACCGATTTGAAATTATGAAAAACATAATAGAAATTCAAGAATTAAAATTATTGAAAACATAATAGAAATTCAATTTACATTATGTATTGAGGTTGTCTATTCTGCAGTAATGCATTTACTATACGATTTCAGGTACTTGCATTAGGCAACCTCAATACATAATGGAAATTGAATTTCTATTATGTTTTCAATAATTTTAATTCTTGAATTTCTATTATGTTTTTCATAATTTTAATTCATGAATTCTTATTATGTATTTCATAATTTTAAATCGGCAATTTATATTATGTTTTTCATAATAGAAATTCCCGTATTATTATTATGAAAAACACAATTTTAATTCTTCAACAGAATAATTACGAAATAAAAATGTTTCAAAGAAGAGATATATATTTTTTTCCTCTTTTAAAACGATGTTATTAAATACCAAATCGGCACGCCATAATAATCCATTGCTACTAGACGAGGAAGATTATGTAATATAGCACAAATAGCACGGAATACTAACTTTGGTCGGTATACGGATACGTTCAAGTATACGGAGTAGGGTACGTAACAATACGTTCAACGCATCGTATCGGCTGAGACGTAACGGGTCTACACATGCGCAGTTCGTTACGTATACGGATACGTGAGAAATTTAAGACAAGCTAAAAGTCTCTATTGCAAATTGCAATACCGCATACGGAGCGGTATTTATGTAGCGCTATTTTAATAACGGTCTGCCTAAAATTTATTTGGAAATAAAAGCTATTGCCATCACTATAATTTAATAACGTAGCGCTGAGTTATGTAGGAAGTGACATAGCCTGTCTTTTCCTGTATATAGGTACTTATAAATTAATATAAAATCAAAAACCAAACAACCTTACTATTTGCATATTTAAACGCAAACCACAAAACAAACTAAACACCATCTAAACAATAAACACAATGATAAACAAAAATCTTTACCTCTGAAATCCGATGCGATTTGTTATATTTGGTCAACTGTCAAAATACCGCAAACAAATTATCTCTCTATCAAATAAGCAATTTTAGAAGTGACGTGACTCTCTAGGTGCTCTCTCTCGCGCTTAGAGTGCCTATACCCTGATTATGCAGGTCTATACCGATACCACAATCTCAATCAATCTGTAATCACCTAGATTCAACTCGACTAGATTTGTTCTATCAAGCTATTCAGATCTGCTCACATTGAGGCAGAAAATTGAAATTTTGGTAAAAATACTTAAATTTCAACGAGTTAAAAAAGTGTTTCAACTTGTGTTTTATTGATGACGTCCCAATTGAAAATAAGAGAAATATTAATATTTGTAGGTCAGAAGAAGATGAAACTGCAACTCTTGAAAGTAAGTTTGTATCATGGCCAATGGTCAGATATAAAAGAGAGGTGTTATTTGGTTGGGTTGATCTGCTGGGTAAGTGATTATGCGTAAGAATGAACAAAGTGTATTTTCTTGTGAGCAATTATGTGTATTCTTAATCCTTCGACTGCTGGTGGTGTGAAGTGAAAAATTAGGTTACTAGGTTCTTGAATACGGCTACCTGGTAGGAAAAGCTGATGCAGGGAATCATTCTAACGATAAAGTGGACAACATAAATAACAGATTTAGTTGATTCAAGTGCAAAATACTGTCACTAGGTCACTTAACTTCTTCTTTTGTTTTACCAACCATATTGGCATGTTGCCGGCTCTCCGAAATTTTCCTAAGTATATAAAGTTGCTTAAAGTAATCATTTCTCCAGACATTTCAGGAGCCTTATTTCAATTGTAGCTAATACATTCATATTGATGGGTTCCAGACTAGCTTTCTAGACAGTTCACCGAAGTAAGGAGAACGTATTGTAAACTAAGCAATTTCAGACAATAGATTACACCCTGCTTTTTTCATATGGCTTCACATTGACATTGACATTGACATTGACATTGACATTGACATTGACATTGACATTGACATTGACATTGACATTGACATTGACATTGACATTGACATTGACATTGACATTGACATTGAAATATTAGTTGCTTTTTTTCTATCCACCGGCTTAGCTAACTACAGAATTCTTAGCTGAGCTGAATTGTAGTTCGAACGCACATTTCAAACGCTGTTAAGTCGACGATATCGGCGCAAGCGCATTTGCATACAAACAAAGATGGTAAGATAAACAAATCAATAAATCAAAAATTTATTGAATCAGAAATTTCAACTTCTAAGGTTAATTAAAATAAAAATTACCAGTAAAATCAAGTAGCTCAGAACATGGATTTACTGGATCCACATTTGGAACAACACAACAGAACTTGAAGAATTGGAAAGAATTAAAATAAAAACTCAAAACAGATTCCCAAATATGTTTTTTAGGGTTAGAATCTTCATCAGACGTCAAAAATGAGTGACTTTTCTTGCATTCGCGATTAAACTTAGCTAAGAAATTTTAAGTTAAAAATCCGGCATACTTGGCGGAGGCAAGGGGGGAGGTCAGTTGATCTTAGTAAATCTAACTTCATTGGCAAAACGAACGCTAGCTTAGCCAAGTTTAACTTAGGTTAGCTTAGATTGGTGGTAGAAAAAAAGCAACTAATATGATGATGAATAAAGAATAATTTGTTGCATTTTTTACAAAAGAATAGAGATTTGATGCGTGAAACATATCTACTGAAGGGATTTGAAGAAAACAGTCTTTGATTTTTTAAAATCTAGCTGGAACAATTTCGAATGTCTCGAATCAAAACTTTTTTTAACTGTATGTGATATTGATTTCGTAGAATAACAAATTTATCAGCAGTTATCCGTCCTCCCTCCATTACCAAGAAGAGATACAATAATCATCAGAAGACTGTGAACTGGAAATACCAATTTGCCACATAGCAATCTAATGACTTCAGAACGCCCTTCTTAATGCCTTAATTGCAATATTCAGGAAAAAGAAGACAAATAGAACTTTAGAGCACCCTACCAGAGTTATCTGAACCAAATAGATAATGATATAAATTACTTGATAAAGTTAAATTCCAGTACCAAAATATAATCAGTTCTAGATAGGTTATGTATGTATGTAATATGTAAGATCTATTGTGCCCTCCTACTTCTACTTAGTTTCTGAGGAAACTCTCAGAGATTAGTAGTTCTTTTAGACACACTCTCTGGAGCAATTTTAGGATATCTGCAAGCTTCAACTTAGGTAACCTTTTCTATCCAGTATAGGGGAAGGTGAGGTAATACGATCCCTGGAGGTCAAATGATCCTCCTCCGTAAATCAGAGACAACTAGTGCCATCTATCCAAGTGCGCATGAAACATGTTCCCCACACCCCTGCCAGATGCCTCTCCAATTGTCCTGGCAGTGCGAGCGCTTTGGTGTGATTTTATCAAAAAGCAATCAAAAAGTGTGGTTTTGATCTAAGGTAAGCCTGTTTTTGGACTTTCATTACTCTTTTCATGTTCGTGTTTATTGAAATGCTGTTTTATTCGCGTGTATTAATAGCAGTTAGCTAATGTCTAAGCAATGTTCGATCACCGCATCCGGTATTTAAAGGTTATGTTTTGATCGATATCTTGAAATTTGGTGTTTGGGGCAAAATGATCCCTTTCGGTGTGTTTAAAATGATCCCTGGAATCATTTTACCTCATTAGTATACCTATTTGTTGTTGTTACAGATCATGCCAAGAATTTATATACGCAAAACTAATCGCCAAAGCACACCCTACAAAAAATACCGTGAAGAAGAAGCCAGAAAGAAAACAGATATAAAACAAAGGAAAGCCCTTAGGGAAGCGAATAAATTGGAAAAAAAAACAGTGACCAGCGAACAGAACGATAAAGGAAAATGTGGTGGGAAAGGAAAAGGAGTCGAGAAAGGAAAAGGAGGCGAAGAGAGAAAAGGCAAAAAAAAGCAAAACAGGTCAGATTCTTTTGAAGAGGAAAGTGATACCGAATGCCTCTTCTGTACTGCAAGCTATTCCAAAGACAATAAAGGCGAAGGGTGGATTAGGTGCGTTGTGTGTCTTAAATGAGGCTTGTGTGGGAGTAGATAGTGACGATAAAGGCGACTTTACTTGTGATATTTGCCTTTCTAGTGATCAATTTGACAGTGTGAAAAAAAAATTAAGGCTATAAGGTCTATTTTTCCAAGTTCCTGAGAAGAAAATTATTATTTTTTCAATGAAGAGTTGATATTTCTATTGCATCTTGACATTGATAAAAAACCTTTGATAGGGATGAGTATTATTTGTGTTTTTTTATTTAGAAGAAGAGTTTATTTGTTTACCTATTACTTGACTATGTTTAGGTATGTTTTGTTAATTTTGCAGACCTTTTAAAAGTTTGTTGCGATGTTCAATGTTTAGTTTGTTTATTGAGTAAGATAATTACAAAAAAGATCTCGAATGAAACTAGAAGACTGCAAATGTTTTGTGTTACTTTCACATACTCAAATTGTTATAAACAATAAATATGATTAAAATAAACAGCTGAGTGTTTCATTTCACTGATATTTATCAACTCATGGTATAAAATTATCCCTGGGATTATTTTATCCCTACCCCAGGGATCATTTTAAACATAGGTGTGTATACAATGATCATTTACAAAACTTTAAGAAATACCTATAATACAAAAAAACTACATACGTATAATAAAAAATAGCTATGCAGTTACAAAGTTAAGTAAATTCACTATCTCCAACAATAGAGATCTTGCGATTTTGACTTCAACTTTAGGCACAGTTAAATTTTTACCTTGAGGTAAAACCTAATCTCCCAGATGCTGTGCCCTAGGATAGTGCTGTGCAATTAAAGAATATCGAATGAAGGTTTCTTCTCCCATGCCAGAGAATCTACATAATTCCTCCACTATTTTGAGCATTTTCAAGTGCCCAATCAGGCAACAATGTCCCGTCAGGATTTCTGTTAAAAAACTCTTGCAGTTTTACTTCGACTTTTACATTCATTTGATTCCAACAGGTTATAGTCACCCAGAGGAGTATTTGATTGTCTAAGCCCTACTAGATCTTTCCAATGATTGTATCTTCTCTTTTTTCGGCTTTACCTATTTCTTTCAATATTAGATCGGGGCTGATTCCGCAAAAGGGTTCAGGCCCCCAGAAAGGTATTTCAGTCCCCCTTTTTGCTACATCACTTCCTTCTATTCCAGTGTGTACTACAAACCCACAGTAAAGTGACTTCGAAACGTGTTTGTGCTATCTGGGATTCTCAGAAGGAGGGCAAAGAAATAGTGATAGCATCATGCTACTTTGAGGGAGATGGGCCTGCACCACCCCCAGAGGTACAAAAGCTGGTGAAGAGAAGAGACTACCTCTACTTCTAGCATGTGATGCCAATGCACACAATACCGTTTGGGGCAGTAGCAACACCAACAAAAGAGGTGAGCAACTTTTAGAATATATCCTTAATAAAAACCTTAATATCCACAATATAGGGAATACCCCTACATTTGTAACAAGGGTAAGGCAAGGAGTTTTAGATGTCACACTGGCAACACGGGATCTAAAACATATAGTGAAAGATTGGAGAGTATCGGGTGAACCATCACTCTTCGATCATAGTATAATAACATTCAAGTTAGAACTAGGCATACCTGAGATAAGCCTCAGGAGAATACCAAGAAAAACAGACTGGGACAACTATAACACCTGTCTGAAAAGAAATCTAGCACATATCCAGAGAAAAGGAAGGGCTAAGCACCATCTCGACCTGGAAAATGAGCTAGAGGATCTGAACAGGGCAATAATCGAGGCGTTTGAATCGAGCTGCCCTCTTCAAAAACAACGAAGCAACAAAGATGCACCCTGGTGGAACAAACATCTGTCAGAACTAAGATCTCAAACCGGACCCCTATAATAGGTCTGTTCCAACCGCAGTCAGAAACCATCAGAGAATAACTGGTCATAGTAAACAACGAGTTGACGTTCGCGTAATTCCTATCACTGATTGCAATGGTCGACTATTCTCTGATCGTTTCTGACAGTTTCTGATTGCGGTTGGAACAGACCTATTGAAACACCAGAAAGTTTGCAGTAGACACTTTATAACTGGTAGGCTTCTTATCAAATATTATCTTGAATAGCATATCAACTCTTCTAGCTCCTAGACTCCTAGTATACGTAATTTGTACTCAAGTAGGTATTAACTTATTTTAGGCAAACCTGCTGCCGAAGATAAAGACCACCCTGACTGGGTACCATATCAATATATGGGACATGTGTCTCAGAAAGTAAAAAAAAGGGCTGCAGATGTTGAGAGAAAGAATCGCAGAGATAAAAGGACAAAACTGACACGCATAGGTCTAACACGTTACTGATTCCAATGTTTGACCGTCGCCGCCATATTGAAAAGATCACGTGGTCTGGATTGCCTAATTGACTTCTAAAAATGTCATTAATAAAATTTTGATTTTTACAATAAATTAGGATTTCATGATTTTATTGATTGAAATTTCATCTCAACATTCCCTGAAGTTCTTCAAAACTATATTTTTTTAATTTTTTAATTTTGTTTTATTTAATCAAACAAAATATTTTTGGAGAAGTTTACCCCAATTTATAAAGTTCCTAAAACTATTAATTATTAACATATAATTATCAACATCTATAATTACCTATAAATACATTTTTTACATTCTGGGTTCTAAATATTGAGCTTGAGAGAATATTGAGAGTGCGTAGTTATTCATGTTGCTACTTTTAAAATCAAATTTCCCAAAATATAATTTTTCTCTACCCTGTTTCCCCCTAATACTGTTTTAAGAATAATCTTTTAAAATCGTTGAAACCATTAATAATAATTGTATCATTACATGTTAACCAGAGCAATGGTTGATTGTTCAAATGAGACCTAATTGTTTCCTTCGAATCTTCAATATTAAACATATCTCTCAATTTGATCTTAAGACATCTGATAAAAACCTTTGGATGCATTTTACGTATGTCTCCATCAAATTCCAAACTACTTTCTCCATGATTGCAAATGTAATTGATTCCTTGTGTATTGTTATTGTTTTGTTGAGCTTTATTCCTTATGTTTTGAATTTCACTTTCCAATTCCATCATTTTTTTCTTAAACTCTTCTTTTATTTCCGTTTCTTAAATTTCAAAGTCCCGTGTGTTCTTATTTTCTTTAATTTGTTGTAATTTTACATCCATTTCCCTTATTAATTCTGTCTGTGTTTTCAGATTCAGTTCTTCTGCTATCGATATATTCAATTGTATACAGTAGAAAAAATTGACCTTTACCCTGACGTCATACCTACTAACCTCGCGAAATCAATCTATGAGTCAAAAATGGCTACAATTACTTTGTCGTGTGCGTATATGCGTTGACTGCTTGTTCAGCCACCGTCAAAGAAGTGAGGTTAAGTTGGAAATATTCATTAAATGCGAAACAGAAAATTCTGTACTTATCGTGGAATGAAAATAATAAATTAGATGTCTTGAAAAAAGCCGATTTTATAGAATTTATCTGAATGCAAATGATGAAACGGTTTGAACAAAACTCGATGTATTAAAATAATGACAGTTGTCATAAGAGGTCAAAATAAATTCTTATGAATACAACCGATTAATCGTTTTTGGTGCTATCTCTTTTCAACATTTAGAAGTAATAATTAGAGTTACATTAGAACGTATGTCATTGCTTGAAAGACAAGTGTACGTATATTGTATGATGTGTTTTTACTGTCAGTAGAAAAGGATGAGGTATATATAGTTTGTGTTTACTATTGTTCATTGTTAGTGACGTTAGGGTAAAGGTCAATTTTTTCTACTGTACCTTGTTCTACATCTTGTATCCTTTTATTAGTTTTCATAATGTTCCTATCTACATTTTCTATATATGTACTTCTCCTTCTCCACGCATCTTTTTCACCATATCTTTTATTTCCGGTTTTTTATCTGTACTTTCCTGAATTGAGCTTGATTGTAATTTATTCATTTTGTCTTCCTGTTCTTTCTTATACTTTTCAAATTGTCTTCTCATTTCTGTTGAGTGCTCTTCGAATTTCTCTTCTTGAGTATCCAATTTTTCATTGATTTCTACCTTTGCACTTTTTATCTCTTCCTTCGTGCTCTTCGTATCTTCTCTTGTGCTCTTCACGTCAGACATAATTGTTCTCATCATTTCCATTGATTTTTCAGTTACTTTCGTTTTTTCCTCGGTGTAATAGCGTACTTCTTTTATGATACTATCTCCTCTTTCTTGTCTTGTTGTTTTTTCCTCTTCCATGGCTGCAGTTAATCTTTCTTTTAATGTTTGTTTACTCCCTTTTGTGTCTAGGTTTCTTAATTTTAAAAGTTCTTTGAGTTCTTCCACAGTCAAATTATCAATGTCAATTTTTTCTTCATTCATTGTAAAATTTTCCAAAAATCCTTCAGAAGTTATTCTTTTAATTATTATAACCCGTTTCTGTCACTGAGTCAAGTGTTCCATGTTGGGCGCCAATTGTGGCGATAGTTTGTATTTAATATTATTATCTATCTTATTATTACAATATTTTTATTATTTTAGGGCACATTTTAGGGTTCGTTATCCGAAGATAAAACACTTGTCAAACTCACTCAATCACTGTCACTTCTTCCATTTTTTTCGACCCAACCTCCAATAATTTTGACAAACATGCCAATTGACTTTTAAAAATGTCATTCATAAAATTTTGATTTTTACAATAAATTAGGATTCCATAATTTCATTGATTAATATTTCATCTCAATATATACAGATATACACGTCTGTTGTATTAAATAACATAAATTTATCATTTTTTAGTTTCATTTGGAGGAATAGCTGGATTATTTTTAGGCTTTAGTCTATTGTCTGCGGTGGAGATTTTTTATTATTTTACTTTACGAGTTTACTGCATGGCTCGTCAAAAAGAAAAAATTGTAAATGCGAAATATCCAGTACGAGTAATAAAGAAATTCAAGGAGGTAAAGCATTTCTTGGGTCCGTTGAACTATGGGGAAACACGAATTTTTGACTGATTTTGCGAAAAATCGATAGTACTCACCTATTTTGTGAATAATCCGTCAAAAAATTTGCGGGTTATGCACAATTTACAAAGAAAAATCCCAAAAAAGATTTTTTTTCGCCACTTGAGCCATTACTTTTTGGCATGATATTTCATACAAAAAACAGTTTAAATGTATTGCTCTGTACATGAAAGTGATCAACAACATGTGTTCTCGCTATCTATGAAAAAAATCCAGTTAGATTCTTCATAATATTGTTTAAATTACCACTTTTATAAATATATATTTGACAGGCAACCAGTTTGGATATAAATAATTTTAATAATAATCGCATACACAGATATGCAACATACAAAACATACAATATTTTGTAGCGTGGTTGCCAGCTGTAATCGACTACTCGACAATCATGCTACATGACTATTAAGATACGAAATTAAATATTGTATCAGACTATATTTTTAGTAAGATTCATTCAAGACAAACCCAAGAACATAAATGAAATTATAAACACATTTTATATATGATGATATCCTTATATTGCGTATTTGAAGAAGGGTAAACAAAAAATATATAATCATTGTATTCAGCCTTCCCCTCAAAAAATATCCTTGTAATCCACAACAAGTTATTCCAGAAGGGGAAGGGAATATAATAATTGGACTCACCCTTCCCCTTCTAGAATAACTTAATTATTCTAGAAGGGGAAGGGTGAATTTTGAGGGCAAGGCAAGTGCTCAAAAGATATCCAATACTTTGTAATCCACATTAAGTTATTCAAGAAGGGGAAGGGTGGATCCAATTATTATATTCCCTTCTTGAGTATCTTGAGGGGAAGGCAAATGCCTCCAGTTATTTGTAATCTACATTAAGTTATTCTAGAAGGGGAAGGGTGAATCCAATTATATTTTTTTTTCCTCTTCTTGAATAGATTGATGTGCATTACAATGCATTCATCCCTCTCATTCAATACTTTCTAAGATGGAATTCGAATGCAATAATAAATTAATATTTTAAAAATATCATGATTCTCAAGTAATCGTTTACAGCTGGCAACCATGTCACACATTACGCTAGAGCTTCTATGTCATTTGTCATTTGATTTAATTGTTTTCATACAAATTTGTAGCCTGTCAAATATATATTTATAAAAGTGGTAATTTAAACAATATTATGAAGAAACTAACTGAAATGTTGTTATAATTAGCGAGAAAACATGTTGTTGATCACTTTTCCGTACAGTGCAATTCATTTAAACTGTGGTTTGTATAAAATAACTAGCCCAAAAGTTATGGCTCAAGTGGCGAAAAAAAATCTTTTTTTGGATTTTTCTCAGCAAAATATGTATAACCCGCAAATTTTTTGACGGATTATTCTCAAAATAGGTGAGTACTATCGATTTTTCGCAAAATCAGTCAAAAATTCGTGTTTCCCTATAGTTCAACGGACCCCATTTCTTTATTGTTTTCTGTGATTCTCACAAAAACAGACAACCACGTCCTTAAGTGGTCTGTACATAGCTTAGAACATAAAGTAGTAAGGAAAGATCCTTACACCAAGGACAGTTATCCGGGATGGTTATCCAAAATGGCCGCCGCAGAATAGAATATATCAGTGGCGCCGTCCCCAATTTTTATTAGAATAAAACTATTTCTATAAAATGGAATTAATATTTTCAATAACTTAAAATTTAGTAGAATAGAAAATATTGTAAGTAACAAGTGTATTATAAAATGATATAAAAGCTAGCATCATGTCAAGTGAAAATTTAGGTTAGGAACAACTATGTGTATTTTTTGAAATTTTTAACATAAAGACCAATATTCACATCTGTAGATTATAATTATTACAATAATATGTACTCACCGATGAAAAGTAATTTTCAAAGCGTCGTTTTTAGCAGTCTTTGAACGTTCATAAGCACTAAAACTAACCATTGTCTTAAAAACTATATTTATATCACGAGAGTATTATATACCTAACGTAACTGAAAAACCAACTTAACCTTAGAAAATCCTATTATAAACTAAAACATCTGAGTTAGTATTAATCGGCTTAATATAAAATAAAAACCAACTTTTAAACAGAGACCAAACAAATAATAAGTCATAAAATGGTTATCTGAAATGGCCGACTTTGTCTCTTTTATTTATTATGAGAGATGTGGCACATGCTCCTTCCTTACTACTTCATGTTTTAAGGTACATAGGCAGGCAATTTCGTGAGGAAATATACTCTGGTGTTCTAAACTTGGAACATTTTAATTTTTTTCAGAACTTTGTAGTACCCATTTCCGTCTACGATCGACAGAGGCGTTTATCAGACATTGTGTTACCAAAGATGACTCAAATTGATAGATATTAAATGCTATGAAGCTAGCTAGTATTAAAATGAAATTAATAAAAAAATAGGTTTGTTTCAATACTCTTCATAACCTTAAGTAAAAATTGGCATGTGTAGAAAACCCTTTAAACACCATTAAGTTTATTAATCAACTGAACTAAAAGTAATGACTTTTAATAGTTATTCAACCAACAACCAACAACCACGCCCGGTAATAAACGAACGGAATTCAGTCACTACGAGCTGCTACTAGCAGCCAAAAGTAAATAATCGAGAACGCTTAATATATCGAAAACTGACAGTGTACTTGTCAGTCAGCCAAGGAAGTAAGCGCTTCTCGTGTTTCGTTTGTGAATTATTTCCAATTATTTTTGTCTTAAATTTGGCTAGTAGTAGGAAAAATTATATATACACCATGGTGTTGAAGACATTTATGAACCTCGCACTTTATTCCGATCGGGGCAAAGCCCCTCGCGAAATAATCTTGGTGCTCGGTTAATAATAACAGTCTTCACCACGTGTATAATATACTATTTTCTTCCTGGCAATGCTTATTCGGTATGTAGACATACCTTGATCCTCATCGGCTTTTGTGTTCAGCGAACTCGAATTAACTTAAAAAAATATTTCATCAAAATCCGCGTTGTACCACTAAACTAGATTTTTTCCCAATATTGAAGTGAATATGTGAATATCAGAAAATGGGAAATAGAAAACTAAAAAAAAACAAGAAAACCCAGGCCCAAACCCGGTTGATCAAAGTGTAACTATGTATGAAAATATCAGAAAATAAGAAATAGAAAATAAAAAAAAGAAAACCCAGGCCCAAACCCGGTTGATCAAAGTGTAAATATGTATAAAAATATCAGAAAATAAGAAATAGAAAACTAAAAAAAAAACAAGAAAACCCAGGCCCAAACCCGGTTAATCAAAGTGTAACTATGTATAAAAATATCAGAAAATAAAAAATAAAAAACTAAAAAAGGTAGAACGTGTCGCGGGACACACGGTAGGAACTTTAGTTCCTTTTAAGCAAAAATTATGTAATACATCTGACGTTATAGATGAACAATTTGCATATTCCTCGGTGGTCGAGTAGTAAGCAAACCAGACTCTCACGCGGTGGAGCCGGGTTCGATTTCCCGTGAAGTTTTTTTTTATTTTTAATTTTATTTTATAAATACCTAATTACTCTGCTTGATATTAATAATGACAACAGGTAGACGTTTGAAATATTTAGCAGAATATTCATTATTATTTATTTATTTTTTTATTTATTTATTTATATCCAAACAGACCACTAGGGTCTAATTACATGGATAATAATGTAACAAAGAAAAAAAAAAGAAACAAAGTATAAGATTCATAATATAAAATAAAGCAAGGTTATATGGATTAAATACTAAAAGTTACATGCTTAAATCAGTTAGCGACTTTAAAATATTTGTGCGAAAAACATTTTGACTTCCTGACCAATTCAAATTTAATAATGCATTATATTCATTGGCTAATCGTAACATGGCTACAAGGGGCGAATGTAGTGAAGTACGAGTGAAAGGTATGTTGAACATTAAATTATGTCGAGTCACTCTAGATGGGACATTGAATCTAATTAGGGATAGTATCTCAGGTGAGTTAATTTTGTTGTTTATAATTTTATATAAATAGGTTAATACTATGATAGTACGAGAGCCCACGACCAAAACCATGTCTCATAGCAATACGGC
>CAJUYI010003300.1:0-16488 GCA_910591695.1 Galerucella pusilla | reverse complement strand
TGATGCGCAGAAATAAGTTTTTCCCGTTTTTCCTCCCATGTCATCGTGACCCAATGCCGTAGATGATATTTTCTTGGACGTTAACTAGAGCGACAATCATCTATGTCTTAAATTTAAATTACTATTCAAAGGAAAGCAATATTCCAGGGGGTGGTCCGCTAGCTTGATACGCCAGTTAGCGGGCCATACCATTTTTTTAATCATTAACAAATTCTAAAAAATTCGCGGCAAGAAAACGGCATAAAAAAGACAATTTTTCAGCTTGTTATTTTTGCACAAGTTGGCGCGATAGCTTTATATATCTGATTAAGTAGGAGATATAGCTATTCATATGAACTGGAAATTGTTCATTCTCCGGGTAAGTAGACTGCTACATCAAATATATTCCAAACACGGTGGAAGTTTTTCTCAATTTCTTTAATATTGAAACTAACCTAACTTTTCTCCTTTGAAGGTCTTCTTCACCGTTTGATTCTGGACAAAATGTATAAAAATATGTTACTTCGAGTTCTTCTGTAAGAATCTGTGGTATTTGTTAGTGATGGGTGTGTTTGAAATTAGTAAATGCGATTATTATACTCACTAAACATATTTCACTCATTTTATTACTCAACATACATTAAATTATCAGCAAAATTGTCTTGTTTACTATTCGGCATACATTTACCACGTGTCACCTCGTGCCAATGCCGACTCATATCCTCTTCTCTCCGATTGGGGGCGCCAGACGATGGGGTGATAATTTGAGACGGACTTAGTTGGTATATAGTGGACTGTCTCGTGATTGATATATATTATATACGAGGTGCACTCAATGATTAAGATTATGAGGGCAACACATGAAGTACAGACATGCCGCCGACCTTAAAAGGCGGACCCTTGATTTGGAAGTATTTCAATATATGAATCACTTCGATTAATTGTCCAAAGTAGGTTGCATAAAAATTTTTTGAACGGCACGACTTGCTGTGTCAAACTGTGTACGAATCGTAGCAGTTCTGATTAAACCACTGCCTTCAGAAATTTCAAGGGTGGCAGATTATTATCAATTAGTAGGACCATACCGTCCTCACAAATTGACTCTCGAGAACTGTTCTGTCAGCATGTTTCTCTGCTGCAGCTGGTAAAGATAGTCCTTACTCCAGCGTCTCCAAAACAACTGTACTGCTTGTTGAAGAATATGGAATTGCTTTAGTCGATTTTTTGGTAGTTTGGTGAAGTCTGATTGGGGTAAGGTTGTAAGAGATTGTCCTATGAGGAAGTGTCCCGGGGTAAGGATAGAAAAATCATCGGGATCACTGGATTAGTGGTTGCAGAGGAGGAGAGTTCATAACTGATTCTATTTGGCGAACACCGTAGATAAATCTTCGAATGTTAGAGTAAGTTTTCGTACGATCCTGTTAAGATGATATTTTTCTTGTCGAACTGCAGCTTCCCGTCAAACCGCCACGATAAGGAGAGTATGGTGGGTTAAATTTCTATTCAATATCATTTTTAAGAAACCATGAAGTTATCTTGAGATCAATGAACATTTTCTCAATCGCCCTATAGAGCTTTTTGATGTCTCTACTTGCCCCGACGAAATGAGTGCCATTATCACTATATTAATACGTTTGCACAAACCGTTTAAATGCGCTTAAAAAGGATGGGGTGCTAAAATCACTGACAACTTCAGGGTGAACTGCTTTGGTTGTGAAACAGACGAAAACACAAAGATGTGCTTCAATTATTTGTTGATCTCTAAATTTTCCGTGCTTAATGATAATGGACCAGCGTAATCAGTGCCAACTATGTAAAAAGGTCGATTTGATGTAACTCTATCCGCAAGAAGATCTGCCATTTTTATGATAATATTTTTTTGGATTTACCCGAGAGCACGTAGTGCATTTAAGTAAGATATTTCGAATTGCGGTTCTACCATTAAGAATCCAAAATCTTTCGCGAGTCGCAGCTAGAATGGTTTGCGATCCTGCGTGTAAACGTCTATGATGTTCGTTTAGGATAATAAGTCGAGTTAAAATATGATGTTGATCGAGAATATATTGATGTTTTGTGTCATAATCTAGATGGGATTTGAATAGCCTACCACCGACTCTAAGAAATCCGAATGAATCAATAAAAGGTTCTAAATTTTTCAACCTTGAATTTTTAGGTAAACGCTTAGATGCTTTAGTACACTAAAATGTCCTCTGAAAAGGACTCATTTCGAGCAATTTTCATTAGACTAAGTAAAGAATTAAGCTTTTCTGTACTAAGTTTTCCCTTCATTTTTTCCTGGGGTTAATTAGAAGTTTCAATAAGACGAGTCCAATAAATATATCATTCGTTGTAAATTAATAGTGTTGCATACCTTATTGTGATAAGATTCAATTGTTAATGGATTTGGCATTTTTGTTGATCACTGGAGATTGAGTGAGGTATTTCCATTATTAGATTTTGCTTTAGTTTTTATCCTCGATTATTGTGTATTATCGATTATATTATTGTTTGGTTTACATTTCTGTGTAGATGAGGCTAGCTATCAACACGGACGAACGCTATTCTTAGTGTGGAACATAGACTTGCGAATATTCTTGGTTGACGTCAATTCCGTGTCATTCTTGATATCCGGCTTGGGAAGTAGTCTTGTTCTGGGCTACGTTCATAAACTTACTCGGAGTAAGGATAGTTTACACCGAAGCGTTCATAAATGTATCTACCAGTATGAAGTATGCTTTTATAAACGTACAGAAACCTACTCGGAGTAAACTCGCTCATTAATGGAGTATTATATACTCTGACAGTTATGACAGTTTGGCTTATACAGTAGCTCTGTTCAGATTACTTCTGGTTATTTTTATTGATATTATTTGATTATGATAGAGTCATATATCTATTAATAGATATATGGTTACAGTTGATTGCATTGCATATCAATAATGGACTACTCTGTGCTATCAATTGGTAAGAATACCATTATTCTCAAAAATAAGGGTAGGTACCTACCTATGCTGTAATATAATACCCTGAAATTTATTAATCATTATTCCACATGAGTTCCTAGCATTGTGTGACTATATTAATATTATTAATATTCAACTTATCCATGGTTTAATCAATGTCCATGGTTGATTGATTTCTATTTTCGAAATGAAAAATATAACCCCAAATTCATATACACAGCACAATGACATTTGATTTACCTCCGTCCGGTATAGCCTCTGAACGGTTACCCAGAGTAACCAACTAATATACTTTTCTAATCACGTGATCATACTCTTCTCTACTCACTGGAGTAAGTTTATGAACGTAGCCAGCTGTTTACTCTCGTAAACAGTCTCGCGTACCGTATTTTGTTGTAACGTAAATATATCCTTCGTTGTTAATAGTGTTGCATACCTTATTGTGATAAGATTCAATCGTTAATGGCTATGGCATTTTTGTTGATCACTGGAGATTAAGGTATTTCCATTATTAGATTTTGCTTTAGTTTTTAGCCTCGATTATTGTGTATTATCGATTATATTATTGTTTGGTTTACATTTCTGTGTAGATGAGGCTAGGCTATCAACACGGACGAACGCGATTCTTAGTGTGGAACATAGACTTGCGAATATTCTTGGTTGACGTCAATTCCGTGTCATTCTTGATATCCGGCTTGGGAAGTAGTCTTGTTGTTATATATGGTCTTGTTCTGGTTGTGAGAATTTTGGGGTCTGGGTGATATTAACAAGTGTGCAAAACCTTTACGGTTTTCCTTTCATATCTGGCTGTATTTGGGCCATCTTAATTGGATTTTGAAGAAAAACCATTGGATTTTCAACTTGACCATTCTATCTTACCTCAGTTGTTGATATTTTTGGATTTTGGTGTCGAGTTAAAATGACCGCATGCGGGATTTATTTGAGGGAAGCCTTTGTTGATTAGCAGGTGCTGTTCCATAAGCAAACCGGCTACAGTTATTTTTGCTGAAGTGTTTGACTTAAACCCTATAACATCTAGGTGAGTCGATTATTTTGTCTATATCTCATTTGTATTATCACCGCAATTGCTATTGAATCAATTAATTTCGTTCATTTTGAACTATTCGTGTCTACTATGATGCTCTTTAAATTTTTATTTCATAAGTAAAACTTCAGGTATTCTATTCTATCAATGTTCAATGTAATTTGTTTCAACTCACTGTTCACGTAAGTTCTTCAGTTTATAAGTAAAACTTGAGGCCTTGTATTTTATTGGAAATTTGCAATGGTATTTGCCTTGATCATTATTATATCACTTTATTATGATTTGGTATGTAAGTATATAATTTTAGTAGTAACTTCTACCTTTATATATTATTTTGATAACTGAATTGTAATTTAACTTTGGTTTTCTCAAGTGTTGTTAAAGTTACCTTCATATGAACATTTTGTAATTTTCCTCTGTAATCAGATTGAATTTGTAATTTAACTTTGGCTCTTTGAAGTGTTGTTAAAGTTACCTTCATATGAACATTTTGTAATTTTCCTCTCGAATCAGATTGAATTTTTAATATAACTTTGGCTCTCTCAAGTGTTAATGAAGTTACTTTCATATTAACATTTTGTAACTTTCCGTTCTAATTGAATTGAATTATCTAGGGTTTTTCTTCCTGGAGGATCCATCTCTGTACGTATCTGGAAGATCTGCCTTCTCTAGTTGGAACTAGAGGGTCCCAACTCCAGCGCTTTGGTCTGAAGGTTCAACTAGAAAACTGAGCACCTAGAACGCTTAACTTTTCCTGAAGAGGAGGCTAGCTCCCCGAAGAGGGCCACCATGTAAACCAAGTATCACATATAAGCTTATCTAACTTTTGTTTATGAATGATAATTGAAATTTAGTGTGATCACACGTACGTTCTATATGAATCTTCATTTCTAGGTAATTGTATTTTTTTGTTGTACTCAATTTTGTGTTTACTTGGCTTCAAGATTTATATTATCTGATCTTTAACTTTTTTTTCCCAATTGTTACACATTTTGGAATTCAACTTCAATTTGATTTACTTTTATTGATTGAGTGAAGTAATCTAATATATTTTAGTTATAGTTTTATTTATTAAGTTCACCATAGTTGAATATCGTGTGGCTCTGCTAGTGCCTACAAGACCAAGGGGTTTACGGCTTGAACCGTCTAAGTCGGTGGCGCGGCTCACTTTTATATATTTTTTTTTTCTACCCTCTACGGCTGAGCTCGGGCATAATTTGCCAGTAGAGAGACCGCTGGCAGAGTACTCTATAGAACGAAAAAGACGTGGCAAACCCTTCTTTGGGGTTGCCTCAAGGGCTGTTTGAGATTTTCTTCTCTCCAGGTCAATTTCTGGTGGTTGGATTTGATTAGGCCAGAAATCCTCATTCCTTTGGAGCCATTCAGGTCCATTCCACCAGGTAGAATTGTTAAGAATATTTGATGGTTCAGTTCCGCGTGATGCAATATCAGCGGGGTTAGTCTTTGTAGGCACGTGCCGCCTCTGAGTGTTGCATGTTAGATCCTGAATTTCGCTGACACGATTTCCTGAAAATATTTTTAAGGTATTTTGTTGGGAATTTATCCATGCTAAAACAATAGTACTATCAGTCCACAAGAAAGTGCGACTTGTGCTTACGTTTAAGGAGTTAATTACCTTCTGATAAAGTTGACTGAGTATTAATGCACCTTGTAGCTCTAGACGTGGTAAGGTTATGGTTATGATCTTTAGCGCTGCCACGCGTGTTTTGGAAGTAAGAAGTCTGACTGATATGTTGCTGTCAATGTCGGTTGATTTCAAGTAAATACAGGCTGAATACGCCTTTAGAGAAGCATCGCTAAACCCGTGAATTCCCATTTTTATTACATTTGGAATGACAACTTATTGGGGTATTTTCAAGGAACTTAACTGCTGCAAATTGTTACTAAATTTTAACCACGAGGTTGTTCGATGTACGGGAAGGGGATCATCCCATCCGATTTTCGAATCCCACAATGCTTGCATTAATATTTTTGCTACTATTGTAATAGTTGTTGAAAGTCCTAATGGATTAAATAGTTTTGATATTAATGATAGTACAAGTAGTTTCGTTATTTCCTCGTAGGTGCGAGTTTTGGTTATTTTATAGGCGAGAATATCGCGATTTGATTGCCAGTCTACAAGTTGAAAAACGTGAAAAATAGAGTTGAAGCTCCTAAAAATATTAACAATAGCTCATTGGATTCGTAATGACCTCTAGAAAAATGTGTTTTGAGGATTTTACTGCACGTGAAAAATTGCAATTGTTATTAACAAAATAAGATGAAAAAAAAGAGGTATTTAGGTTTTTGTTAATAACTCGTGAACTATTGATATTTAGGTCGATAGGTTGTGTTTACTGGTTTCTAAGTCTAACATGTCGGTAAGTGATTTACTTACCGTTCAGACGTCGGTAAGTAAATTACTTACCAACGTCTTAGCCCTACATATATTTCAGTGGTGCTAAAATTTATATTTTTTCAATGAACAGAATCGAACAGAACAATATAAATAGTATATTAAGTATTAAGAACGGTGAGGGTTGTTTACCGGTCGGCAGCAATGTTTGGAGGCTGAGCGTAGCGAAGCCTCCAATTTTGCTGGAGACCGGTATTACCCTTGACGTTCGAGATGCTTATACCATTTTTTGCGCGATCGTATTGAAATCGGAATAAATTTCGAATAAAATAATTCAAATTTCTCCGTAATGAACGAAATGTCAAAAGTGACATTTATACTTCTCGATCAGTTCAAAATATAATTTGAATTTTGGTGAAATTTATTACTTTTTATATTGTTCTGTTCAGTTCTATTCTGTTTCTTGAACCCACCTCAAACTCGCCGTTACTCCCGCCTTGGAATCACTAACCCAGCATACTTCAAGACGAGCAGGCGGTCCCTCACACACTCTCCTTCATCTTCTTCCTTCTATCACTCCTACCTCTCTCATGCCATAGCGAGTCCTTCTCTTCCCCTAATCATGCTCTCTACTAAGCCACTTATCTCCATCCATTCCTCGTCGCCCCTCAACATAATCTTCACCATATTTTCCCAATACACCACCTCTTCCACTTTATTCTCTATTTTCTCCAAAACTTCCTCATTCTTCCAACATCCAAACACATGTCCCTTATCATCCTCCACTGCACATCTCTCGCACACTCCAGTTTCTCTTTTCCCAATCTTGTGGAGGTAACCCACTCTAAACCCATGCCCTGTGAGCACCTACGTCAAGAAGTAGTTCACCTCTCCAAATTTCCGGTCCACCCAATCTCTCCTGCTCCCAATCGCTCCTTTTAGCACCTTTTCTCCATTTCCTCATCCATCCATTCCTGTACTTCCTCTCTGCTCGCTCCCCTCCATCGTTTCTGTCTGGCTCTAGCCATCAAGTCCAATGGATAGGACCGTGACAACACTGCTGCTGCCAGTCCACCCACTGTCCTGTACGGCTGCACCACCCTCAGAAGTATTCCTCTCTGCAGTAAATCACTTACCGACGTGTTAGACTTGGAAACCAGTAAAAACAACCTACCGTCCGGACAACAGATGCTGCAAATAAACAAAAAAGATCGATCGCGCAAAAAAGTGATAAACAATTCCACCAAAATGCTAATTATATTTTAAACTGATCGAGAAGTATAAATTTCACTTTTGACATTTCGTTTTTTCCGAAGAAATTTAAATTATTTTATTCGAAGCTTATTTCAATACGATCGCGCAAAAAATGGTATAAGCATTCCGAACGTTGAGGGTAATACCGGTCTCCAGCAAAATTGGAGGCTTCGCTACGCCCATCCTTTAAACATTGCTGTCGACCGGTAAACAGCCCTTACCGATCTTGATACTTTATATACTATTAACAAAATCCAATGAGCTATTGCTTATATTGTTAGGTGCTTTATCTCTATCTCTCACGTTTTTCAACTTGTAGACTGGACTACACTACTGTTATGCTCGTTATTTATTAAAATTAACGTCCCATTTGACTACCATTTTCGTAAGTCAAACCCGTATTCCCTTAATAAGGATGATAATTTTAATTTGAGATCTATAGCCTGCTCGATTGTATTGACTCCAGTCAGAAGGTCATCAACATAGAAGTCATTACGAATGATAGATATTTCCGGATGCACATGTTCAATTTCAATTGCTACTTGGTGTAAACTACGCACTGCTTAAAAGGCTGCTGAGCTTGTTCCGTAAGTAACAGTGTTTGAGCGGTAGATTTAATATTTTCCTCAGGGTTGGAGCGCCAAGCAATACGTTCAGATCGCGTTGGTGTTCGACTACGTTCACTTGCCGATAGATGTTCGCCATGTCACCAGTAATAACTACGTTATGTTGCCTAAACCGCAAAAGTATAGTTAGTAGATCGGGTTGTATGGTCGGTCCAACTCTAAGAATGTCCTTTACAGAAACGCCCGTGGATGATTTACAAGATCTGTCAAAAACGACGCGCCACTGAGTGGTTTCGCTAGCTTCGTTTATTACACCATGGTGCGGAAGATAAAAAATGTTGGGTAATAAAGTATTAATAGTATCTGTAGTCATCTCGATCATGTGACCAAGCTTCTCATGCTTATGCATGAATTCCGTGTATTTAATTTCAAATGATTCATTTTTTAGAAATTTACGCTCGATGCTATGTAAACGCTTTACTGCATTGTCTAAAGAGTTACCTAGCTGGCCTACATTATCACGAACTGGTAGATCAACAACAAAATGTCCGGTTTGATCACGAGTTGTTGTATTTGAAAATAATTACCCACACGCTTGCTCTTCAATAGATTTCATTTGGGGTATTGACATTTCTTCGATTGACCAACATTTTTCGATTGACTTTTCAATTGATTTTTGATTGATGAATTGCAAATTGTGTTGTTTTTAGATTCATTTTCAGTATAATTCAATTAATTTTCCAATATAGTAGTTTACCTAACAAGTGCGGAAAGTGATACTTTTCCGCACGCCATTGCAGATGGCCGAACGACGCTTTAGCGAGTTCGGCCAGCAATCGCGTGCGGAAAAGTCACTTTACGCACGTGTTAGGTACACTATTTTTTCTACTAGCATGCGAAAAATAACCCAAAAGTTAACATAAAGATACATTTATTATTAAATGCCTATTAACAAATTAATTATTATTATTTGACATTCATTTGATGAGGCTTATACCAGGGCCATTAAAAAATGATTGAAAAATAAGTTGTTTTTTTATTGAAAATTATAGCAAAATTATAATAAATTTCTTAATTTTTCAGTCATTTGGATATACAAAATACATATTTTGAATATTCAAATGTCAGTATATTCCTCAAATGTCAATAAATTTACTTTCCGCACTAGTGCGGAAAAGTGACTCTTTCCGCACGCTTTTTAGTGCGGAAAAGATTCACTTTCCGCACGTTAGTAGAAAAATACATTATTTATTATGTTTTATTGGTAGATTACCTTGCGTTGTTGATATAGTTCCTGTATGATGTAACCTAATTGTGTTTGGTGTAAGATTGGTAAGCCAGAGCCAAGTCTGATATGATCTGAACCAAGTAAATTTGAGAAATGACTTGCTCCGATTGAAATTTCAATCTCTCGAGACTCGTTATAATCTTTATCTGCGAGAGAAATCCTGGTGGTATTTTAATTGAGTTGCTACTTAATGAAGTCAGAGGTAGATTTTCTGTTATGATGCCAATAACAAAAAATGATAAGTTCGCACTGTTGTCGCACGATTCTATTTGTGTTGACACGACCTTATCTATGTCTTTACCTAAGCTACCTACCCCTTTGACTGATATATTTGTTTTTCTGGGATGTAGATTTAAAATGCGTTGTAATTTAGTAATCATGAAATTTGGGATGCTTCCATTGTCTAGTAAGGCCCTGCACTGTTGCCATTTGTCTGCTGAATCTTTGATTAAGACTACATGTGTTTGATATGGTATTTTTTGTTGTTTCTAATGTATGATATGTGACTGGATTTTTGTGTGTGTTGCTTGTATCCTGTGATGCGTTTGCGGTTGTGTTGTTGTTGTGTTGAAAGTTCTGATTGTTTTTAGAGATTGGTACGTTTTGTTCTGGATGCAATAATGTGTAATGATGCTGATTGCATTTCTTGCACCCTTGTGATGTTTCATGATTTCTGCGAAAACAGTTTTCACATAATTTTAAATTATCAATTTCCTTTGTTCTGCCAGAAACTGATAATGATCTGAATTTGTTACAAGCCAAAATAAAATGATTTTCCTTGCAATAGGGACAGCTGTATTGACTTTCTCCAGAAAATGATTTTTCATTTGTTTTTTGTGAAATGAATTATTTTTATTCTGGGATTTGGAATCATTTGGAAATTAAAACTTATTTTCGTTTCTATCGTGACAAATTGATGGTATGTATGTATGTGTGATTTTTGGGGTGACATTCACTGAAAATTGATGGTAAAATTGATGGTAAAAGTGAACAACGTTTTTCTAAGAAATCTTTGAATGTGGTTTTTTCAGTTTTAAATGTTCTTGAGATAAACAAAGATTCCCAGTCCTTTTGAGTCGCATAATCTAGTTTTTTGTCATCAAACAAAATAACAAAGTGTCCCACTGATTCACTGGCTCACCTACATTTTCTAATGACCTTAAATGATTTTTTAAAGAGTCGGTAAAATTACGCAATGGAATGTAAATGTCCTTTTCAGTGACATTAGGCAATTCAACGAGAGAACTTACATGTTTTTGTATGATTACATATTGATTTTTATCAACGTTCTATAAGCATGTTCCAGGCTGTTTGATAGTTGTTGTCAGTGATTTCAATACAATCGATTATTTTTGCAGCACCCCATTTTTCGTAATCACCATGGAATTCAGGTCACAGGATAGTTAACGTTTAAATTATTGCAACTTGATCCAACCCCAATGTTTTGATTGCTAGTTCTCTGACTAATAGGTAGATATATACTTAGATTATTTTGCCTAAGTGTAAAAATTATTTATTTTGCATGCCGCGTATATTCATAGAAAGAATTTGCAAGTTGTTCGCGTTCTGTATTTTCTGGGCTAATTTCATCAGGGTCTAGAAGCTCTAGCTCCTCTTGACTTGTATTGAATTTTTCAAGTAATACTAATGCGTCATTTAATAGTGTTTTTAAGTGCATGGTTTTGATTTATCTAGATTTGATTGTCGACAAAGTTACAAAATCGTGTTAAAAGACCCTTAATTGTGCGGCGTTCCATGGTAAGCTGCCTGAGATAGTTTTTTGCTCCTGTTACATTAGCCATTTTTCGTTATTGTTATTGATGAATTGAAATTAGTATAGGTACTAAATAATTGAATGCTTTATTTTTCCTAATAATTAGGTGATACTTTGGTAATAATTAATGATGATTTGCTGATTGTACTTGGTTTGTTATAATAAACAATAAATCTGTTGTGATAGGTTATATAGAAATTGAGTAAAATATTCTTAAACCTACTATTCAAACGTGATATTATGTTTATTTTTACGGTTGCGGTATTTCACTGATATAGAATTAATTATTATGATGTGATATGTTGGACAAGGATAGAAATAAACTGGAACCGGATGAAATAAATTGTCCAAGTTTTTTAACGATTCTCATTGCTGGCTGATGATATATGCTGGTATCGGTTGATATGCTTATAACTGCCTTTCGCACTACTCGTATTTTGCTATTTAATATTCATGACCAATTTTGTGAGTGTGTATGAAATTAGTGAATGTGATTTTTATACTCACTAAACATATTTTACTCATTTTATTACTTTACATACATTAAATTATTAGCACAATTGTTTTGCTAACTTTTCGGCATACATTCACCATGTGTCACCTCGTGCCAAAGCCGACTCATATACCCTTCTCTCCGATTGGGGTCGCCAGACGATGGGGTGATGATTTGGTATAGTAGTGAACTGTATCGTGATTGATATATATTATATACGAGGTGCACTCAATGGTTAAGATTATGAGGGCAACACATAAAGTACAGACAGTATTCTTAGGAAAAAGCTACGCTATCTGCTGCTACCATGACATGCGATATTCGATGGAATAGAGTCCGTATTATGAATTACAATATGTTCAGGGACAATACAAATTTCATTACTCATACTAGTGAGTATTTCTCACAGAAGAGAAAGGTTAAAACTTCAAGTTTTCTATAAAACTTTTAAATATTCTTGACATAATACGTGTTTCCTTTTAAGCCTTTTTCATTCTAATTCCCCTAATAACCTACTACCCTCATTAACATTATTTTTCCTTCAACTGTCTTTTGATGCAATGCAAAATTTAAACCTATCTCGACCAATCAGAGAATTCCTCGGAAAATTGTATAAAATAAACTTGAAATTAATTCCTCAATACTAACGGAAAGGTGTCCACAAACGTTTCTTTGCTATTATTTGAAAAATATCCTCTAATGACCGTATGGGTATAACAATAATCATTTTATTGTAACAATTTAAAAATAAAATTTTTGTCTCGTGATGCAGATTCCAATTTCTCATCTTTTACTTCCCACTGTATCATGGTAAAGATGCCTAAAGAAATGTGCTCACTATAATGGCCAAATGTGACATGTCACAACTTCCCCTCAGAAAACTGTGAAATTTATTTTCTTAAAGAAATTTCTGAGATTTTCAAAACATCACAAGTTTAATTTTATGTAACATATAATTTGGTCCTTTGTAACAAAAATATTTCAGCTTTTCCTATTCATTAATATTGAAATGACAACATAGCAGTTCAAAAAAATACTGTAACTGCGGTAAACATTACTTATTTCATTATTCATGGAACTAGATGATTATTTCAGTTAACTGATGTTAAATACTCCACGTGGGTTTCCCGAATCTGGATATACCAGATAACAACAACTATCAATGCCATTTTCCGTATTTATCAAAAATGATCCCTCAAAAAGTGCTTCCAATTTCGCACAAATTTTGTGTTTCTGGTCTATATATAGAGTCTGGACCGATCCCTCATGATTCTACTATCAAATGTGACAAACGGCGTACAGTTTCATATCACGGTTTCAGGGGGTGAAAAATAAAATGTTCAGTTTTCCACTGCGCTTTTCTGCACAAGAGAAAATGTACACCATAGTGCTGGAACCGATGGTGGCATGATAAACTATCGTTCCGAATGGGTTTGCTGCTTTTTCAAATAGTGACACTTTTTTCCCCATTGGTTCATAGTCTAATACGGTCTGTTCTGTTCTTTAACAAACTAACATGCTTTGCATTGTACCACCCTTGATTTGACTAAGCTCAAACCACCTTTAGAGAAATAATTTTCTTTTAAAATAATATGTGTCCTCCTGCTACCAGGGTGATTAAATTCTACATATATTTTGTCAAACAAAAGGTAAGTTAGTTCATTAGTTACCGTAAAAACTTCTACTCCATTGATTGTTTTATAGTAAATTTCATCTTTATAGAATGCTCTTGATCAGTACTTATCATAAGCTGGTTCTATTCAATTGCTTTTAGAGAAAACACACCCTCGATGGCCTTCATAATATTCAGTCCAATTTCGTGGAGACATTTATTCTCTCACCATACATTCTAGTGATGGCGTCACTCACTACATTTCTACATCCAGGAATATATTTTATTGTGAAAGTATACTCTTGGAGCAGCAGAGACCATCGATGTATGCTTCCGTTAAGGCCTGGTTATCGACAGTTAAATTACCTCCCAGGAGGAAATATCGAGGTTTCGTAATACTTTATATTATACTTAGACGTTCAAGTTCATATACTCCATATTGCTTTTCTGAAATTCTTGTTATACGCGATACAAAAAAAATAGGAACTTCAATATCATTATGAACTTGTGTTAATACCTGGGGGTCTATCCACTAACAGTGAGAGCTCCTACGAGAGTACATACTTAGAAAGTGCGCATGCGAGCTCTCTCGAAATTGCAAATTATGATATAGCACGCATGCGCACTTTATAAATGTGTACTATCGTAGGAGCTCTCACTGTTAGTGAATGGACCCCCAGCAAAACGATATATTGAAGCATCTGTTCGCAACGTAAATTCCTTGCTGTAATCAGTATGATATGGCTTTGTATTTTCAGGAAAAACTTTCTTTATTTTATTAAAAGCAGCTTCCTGTAGATCGGTCCACTCATCTGGAACATTTTTCTTGAGAAGACAAATTGATGGAATTTCTAATTCTGACAGATTTGGTACCAGGCGTTTAAAATAATTGAAAGTTCTAAGAAACCCCCTTAAACATTTTAATTTTACCGGTTTTTTATAATCTTTTATTAATTTTCATCTGTTATTTTGAACCTTAAGTAAGTAACTTCCTTCCGGTAAAACTGGTATTTCCTTAAATTTAATTCTAATCCTCTCTCATCTGAATACTTTAATATTGAATTGAGATGTTCATAATTTTCTTCTCCACTCTGCGAAAACATTGATATATCATCGAAATAATGGATGACATATGCTTCATGCCTGCACAAAATTTTGCTTAGTGCTTCCAGCAGAGAACTGGTAGCACTCTGTATCCCAAATGGTACGACATTGAAATGATAGACCCTACCATTTATTCTAAGCCCTACCAAGTGTCGACTTTCTTCGCTTAAAGGTTCAAACCAAAAGCTGTGCCAAAGATCTAATTTGGTAAAAACCACCGCGTTTGTAATTCGACCTAAAAGTTCCTTTATATTTAATGGAATTTCAAACTCCGGTATCGTACACTTATTTAAACTACGACTATCCAAACATAATCTCAACGAATTATCCTTTTTATCACTATTACCACTGGATTTATAAAAGATGTTGTACTGTAACTTATTATTCCGTCATCTAACAACCTCTCCAAAGCTTCATTCAACTGTTGTTGGTGTTTATGAGGTACGGAATAGCTCTTTGATTGGAAAGACCTCATGTCTCCAGTTCTGATAGTAAGTACATAGTCCTTAGCCGCTTTTGATTCCTCATTCGTTGGTGTGATATATTTTTTTATTGAAGTTAGCACTTTCCCTTTTCATCTTCTACAACAAATTATTTCAATCTTCAACGAATCCATCCCTTTTTTCGCATCTATGGCCTCTTCATCAACATCTCCACTCCTATTATATCCACATAAATGAATATCATCTCTGCACAAATAATAATTATCATTAACAATATCCCCTACTACACTCCTTTGCATCAAGTCTTCACTTCTTTCCACGATATCTTCACATTCCTTTACACTATTTACTCTGCTGTCCATACTTATTATATCAGAAATCTCTTCAGCTATTTTTTTATTAGTTATCAAAATTTGGGTTATTCCGATCGTTAAAATTAATTTCGTTTGCTTTGAAGTCAATTGTTATTTTATTTTCGGATAATTCGTCATTCCCCAATAAAATATCGTATATCATGTTTTTAACTATTAATAATTAAGTCGTTATACTAATTTGATTGACAACTGAAGTTACTACTACTGACTTACTTGTAAAACCAAGGTTTTAAAATCGATACGCAGTACGCTTTTTATATTTTCCTTAATTGAAGTAATTCCCGCGACTGTTGCTTCAGATATTAAGGATACGCTTGATCCTGTATCTAGCATAAGTTTTACACTTTGGTTATCTATTTTTGCCTATATTATCACTAATGCTATAATTTTATTGATGATACTCATATTCATTGAGAAACTCACGTGGGTGTTCCACATCACATCACATCTAGTTCCATTCACCGCATGCATCCTTAAGACATGCCAGATCTACCAGCATTCTCAAAAGACCTCCACCTATGAATATTGTTGTTGCTAAGCGGTTGTCTAAATTGTCTGTACACTTGTCCATCCATACTACCTGATCTATGCCTCGTAGTTGTCGTGTTAATTGCATTCACCTGTCTGTTATTGTATGTATTAATTATTTGTCTGTTATTGTCATTTCCACTGTTCTCAACATTCCTGGAATTTTGCCTTTTATTAACATAAATATTTTGATTTCCTGTAGAATCAATCTACCATGATTGTCATTCACATCATAATGTCCTTGGTTATAGTTATTTCTGTAGTTGTTTGAATTATTATTATTATTGTTTTGACCAAGCCTGTTTTCATTGTCTATCATTCGTATTGTTCACATTATTTGTATGTACTTGATTTCGAATATAAATGAAATCGACGTAATTACCATCATAATTTTGTCTGTTTCGTGCAATATTCAAATTTCTGTTTGGACTCAAATTCCTAGGAAAATTCTCCTCAGTTTGATTATTCAAGTTCCTCTCAACACGAGATAGATATAATATTAGCTGGTCAAATTTACAGATATTTGGACTACAATGGTTTCTTTTATTGTTGTTCCGAAGTGCCTAGAAATAAACATTACTATTCCCCCTTCAGGAATATCAGGTACCAGAAATTGTACTTCTGCAAAAAGTTGTAAAGCATGAGTCGTCAAATTACTTTTTTGAGTATTGAAACGACCAGAATATGGTCTTTCTCGAACTCTACATTG
>CAJUYI010003299.1:0-15538 GCA_910591695.1 Galerucella pusilla | reverse complement strand
TTGGATTAATCTGAGCGCTCAAAGTGTGTAAGAATTGAGTTTAAAGGCTGCGATATAAATGAAACACACTATATTTTATTATAACGTTCTTTGACAAGTGTGCACCAAATTTTTGGATTAATCTTAGCGCGCAAAGTGTGTGAAAATTGAGTCGAAAGGTTGCGATATAAATGGAACACCCTATATTTGATTATATCAGTCTTTGACAGGGGTGCAGAACATTTTTGGATTGATCTGAGCGCTTAAAGGGTGTAAAAATTGAGTCTAAAGATATATTTTGAGATAGCAAAACTTGTCGGTACCTGTCATAGATGTGTCTTCAAATTTTCCTGAGACCTTGACCGGTACCTGTGATAAAATTGATACTGTGCTCCATATATAGGATAGGAGAGATCAAAAAGGCGATATAAGAAATAAGTATACATTATTACTAAAACACAAAATTTGTGTCTTATACCAATAGCAAAAATAAATGAAGAATATTGATAACTTACCAAGCAATCTTCGAAGCAATTCTTTGACCAGCAATTTCACCAAGATTTCCATGAAACTGTTCGTAATGTCATTATATTCACAATAAAAGTCAACAATAATCACAAGATCAAATTTTACACAGTAATTAAAAGTCTTTTTGTTGAAAAATACGCGCCCCGACACCTATTCGGTGATAAAATCGACAATTGCAATATTGTTATTGTAAATAAATCTCTCCATACCTGATACCCAAACTGAAAAGAGGGGGAATGCGACCGAGCTTTGTTACTCAGTCGTTGTTTTTTTTGGAAGAAAAAACATAAACACAGTTGAATTTCATTTCTAGCGTCGTAAAAGCATGTTAAATTGAATATTTCGTTTAGAATGTATAAAAAAACTTTATAATATTTTAATTTATATTTTTAAAGACCAGCATAGGCGTGCGTATGGAAATTAAATTCAATAGGGGAGTAGGAACATATTATTTTATATGAAATGAGTTAATTGTTATAGTGTGTAATGTTTTAATTCAATTTGATGATTTCTTTTCACGCCAGATGGATTCAGAGATATGTATTTCATAGGAAAGAGATAGTGTTGCCACGAAAAGGGACGAGATAAAAAGGGTATCTCGTTTCTCTCGAGATTTAATTCAAATATGTTAAAAAAATCAAAATTTTTTGATTGGGTTTTTTCATATTTGACATAATTTTTGTGCATGTATTTATTACAGGGTGGTCCATTAGTACGACAAATGTCTAATAAAGAGCAGAAAATTTTTGACGAAGCTTATTGAGGGTTAATAGGTGACTCTTATAAAATTATTATTGTCCATACAGGGTGCTCCAAAAAACCACTTCTCTCGGTGGAATCACTAGAAAAAATAGGCTCATCTTGGGCAAAATCCTACCAGATCACTAGACTATAATAGCAATCGAACCCACGACTTCACGAAGGGCGACGTACTTTTTTTAAGAGGTTTAATTCATTTGTTCAGATATCAATTTTCCAAGGGCGTACAATAAAAGTTTCAAATTGGGTTCGTTTATTTGCAAAAACTTCCATCCATCATGGGCTAACTTTAAAATTTTTATAACAGTAAATCTCTTAATATAGTTAACTGCTTGTTCTGATTTCCTTAATACTTTCCATGTGCTATGGCTGTATAAAAGTTTACGCGTCAACTTTCATCCTGGTGGCTCTCCAACTGGGAAAACTTCCAAATCCGTTACAGCCATAAATATGTAAAAGAGATATTGGATAATAAAAGCACTACGCAGGTAAAATCCTTTATAAAAGTTTTTATACAGTTTTAGTAAAAAAAAAGAAGATTTTTTATTCTCCTTTTTTTATAACAGATCCGTCACAAACTGATATTGGAATATTTATATTGGTTTTTAACTGGAGATATTACTTATATTTTTGCAGAAAGGAGTTTCTAGAGTATTATATCGAAAAACTTCAAACTACGTACTTAATTTTATGGACACAAATTTGTAATCAATGTTTATTAAATATATTTTGAGGAAAATCTTATAAGAAAGTTTCAGTGGATATTTGAAACGCGGTTAGTATATAGGTAAGTGGTTTATTTTTATTTTTTTTAAATTTAAATTAATGTGCCCTGCTACTATGGCCACTTGCTCGGGAGGGGTTACAATATATCAAGTATATAATGGATCATTGATACAATAATACACACACAGTAACAGAGATGTTCTAAAGTTCATGGTAAAGCTGAGCGTCTTCGAGGAATTGGAGTAGAGAGGTAATTTGCTCAGAGCTGCTGAAGATCTCTTTGTAGTTTGAGCATAGTTGAAGCTGTTGTCTTTGGACTGTATATCTGTGACACTCGGAGAGAGCTGCAGTTGGAACAAATGGGTTTGGTGGTAGTAGACATTAGGTATCCATAGGTAAGTCTTGAATGGCCGTGGTTTATTGAAAAATAAAACTTCACATGAAAGTATAGAATTTCACATTTCGTTCGAAGAGGGGAAGAGTGCAGACGCGTCAAGAAGCTCCGGCTCCTGGGAGATATTTCAGTTCTGGCTCAAGCGGCTGACGAATGCCTGCGCAAGAACTACTTCGCAACCCCATATGGGGCTATGATCCGGGATAGAGAATCCTGGGGAAGAGAGAGAAATACACAGCCTCATGGGACCGTCTGGTACACAGATGGCTCATGCTCCGGGGATAAAGCAGGGGCTGGAATTTACTCTAGGAACCCAAGGACACAAATCTGTGTAACATTAGGTGATGGTGTATCTGCACATCAGGCCGAGATATACGCTATCTTGGAATGTGCGCAGATAAACCTAGACAGAGGTTATGTGGATCTACGCATAACCATATACACCGACAGCCAGGCAGCAATAAAAGCCCTGAGTGGATATACCATCAACTCAGGACTTGCTGACGAATGTCGAAAACGACTTTCTGATCTTGCAAGTCGGAAGCGGCTAGAAGGGATTCTGGCCCACTCTGGTTTTGAAGGCAACGAAATGGCGTGTGAACTGGCTGCGGAAGGGGCGGCAGCTCCTTTCTGCGGCCCGGGCCTAACAAAACAAACAATACGCAAGGAGACGAGGGAGTGGCTGAGAAACCAGCACCTCGCTCATTGGAATGCTCTGCAGGGTCCTAGACAATCCAAACTTCTATTGAAGGGATGGACTGATGGACACGCTAGGGCAGCTATTGAACTACCAAGGAGTAGGTTGAGGAAGATAGCAGGACTCCTAACAGGGCACTGCTGTGTGAGGAAGCACCTCTAGAACCTAGGAGTAGAGGAAAGTTCCCTATGTGGGGGTTACGGCATGACTGACGAAACGTCAGTCCATGTTCTCTTAGAGTGTCCACCTTGGGCTGCACTACGCAGGCAAATCTTCGGAGGTTGTGGCCTTTATTGAAGGGCTCGTCTTCATGGATGTCTAGGTAGCAGGAATGGCAGCAGTGGCCTCAGTGCCGGAACCTTGGCTTGAGTTTGTCTGGCTCAAGGCTTGGGTGTACATTTAGTAGTAGTATAGAATTTCATCAACCCTCAGAAAACATAATGAAATTTGAAATATAATCGTTATTTTCAAACTTATCAGTTATTAATTTTTCTTATTGAACATTAATATTAGTTTAAATATAACTAATTTTTCATAATAAATAACATTACTATATAAACAAATCTCGTTTCCAAGTTCTTCCTTGATGTCGAGTTAAAAGTTGAATTAAAGTTTATACAAATCAATGACGTGTATTTATGGTGTGACAAGTCAATCTGGCGTATGATTATCGTCTTTATGAAGGGACAAACTTCTGTCTCTGTGTTCTGTGAGGCAAGCGAACGCCCTACGTCAACATCGGGAAAACGTCTGGATCTGACAAGTCCCTGGACTTATAAAGACTGATACAAATACATCAAAACCAACTAATTCTGCTTGAAATGGTGAACAAGGAGGTGGTCGAATATAGCCAAGGCAAATTGGAAAAAAAAAGATTTTAGTTTTGCTAGAACATACTAAAAATTCAATACCATCCAAGCTCAGTACTGGTTGCCCCAGTAAAATAGTTTCTAAAACAAATTATTTTGCATATGGTAGAGCTTCCGGGAAAAAATATAATTTGTCTTTTATCAAGATGATAAAGTTTCTTTTGCATTGGAAATTGATCTGTGAGTTTTTCACAATTTGTAGAAGTGGATTTTGTTCTTTTGGAATGAAATCAATTTCGAATTCAATCCATCTCGAGGCAGTCACAAAGCGACCACTACAAATAAAGCCGAAATTGTTTGATTTCAACGAAATGAACGCGATGCTGCGATACTGCGATTTATCTCGTCGAGTCGTGCTAAATACGACGATAAAAACTTTCAGTTCTTCGGGAGATCGAACTCATTTTCTCTACTTTCTGGATGTATTGTTGCCAGTAGCGTCACATTATTCCGATTAGAAAAGCTGTACATTTATTTTGTTTTGAGTCTAATTGATGTTAAATCACTTCCAAATAAGAAAATCAAAGAATTAAATGTTAAATTGATACCCCCGCGCCTTCGCCAATTTCAACATATTTGCATCTAGGTGCTTGCTTTTCAATAATTTATTAAATTTAGGTCCTCGGCTCTAATATTTGTTTATTAGCTGATGAAAATTATAGTTTCTTGATTTTTGTGGAAGGAAACAGACAAATTACAAAAATAATAGTTATGCGTGATATTTTGAAAATTTTTGAGTCTGCACAAATTGTTTTTTGTGACATTTTTGACAATTTACGGAGATGGAATGAACAGAATATTTGCCATTCACCATTAAAGGCACTGAATTACAATTGATAACCATAGAATATTCTCACCAGAAGATAAATATACCTTGAAGCAAAGCTCCAGGTCTATTAAGAATCGGTATTTTAAGCAATTTCGTATTTTATACTGAAAATCCTCCCAGCTTATGCCTTATTCATTCTCTAAAAGAGACTATGTCATATTTTAAATCTTATTTTCACTTTTTGGATTTTCCTAAATGGTTGAGATAGGGAAGGAGAATTTAGGTGGTTTCGGATTAAATTTAATCTCTTTTAGGGTCATGATCTCCGAATATTATTTGTCTTTAAAACGCCGAGTCATTCGAAATAAAATGCCGGTGAATTGAGAAGAAAAATGACAAAAATATTTACCATTGTGTACAAAATAAAGATCAGATAGGGATAACATTAACAGTGATGAGAATGAAAGTGGAAACATGCAAATGGGAGATAAATTATAATATACAGTGTGACCCATTTTGTTTTTAAGTATTCAGTATTTTGGTACAAATTTTCATAGCTTAATCACTATTTTTAAGGCACTCTATGTTAATTTTTCTTTGCCAAAAAAAAACAAAAGTACATTAGGCATTTTTTTTTCTCAAATATGACCCCACCACTGGATTCAGAATCATCAAAAATGTGAACTAAAAAAATTTTTATTAACGACAAAGTTATTGCAACATAAATTTGGAAAAAGTGGTATTTTAATTAATTTTTTACGTAGAATGTAGACAAATTTTGAAAATGGCAACATGGTAAGCAAAAACCAGGGCTCAACCATATTGCACAGTGAAAATTCGAAGCCGTTCTTGAGTTATAGCTTCTGAAAGTAAAATTGTGCTTATAATTTCATTGATTAACAAAATGAAATCAACGAGTCGCAAGTAGGCTTTGATTTTGAAATTTTATTTATGTCAGTCAGTAACATTTGTATGAAATATAGTAAGTACTGAATGTTACAAATATTCAAATATTCAACTATTCAAGACTAAGTTCTCCCAATCGGTTCATGGAAGTTGTAGTGACTAGACTACGTCTAGGACATAGCAGACTCAGCCATCAATATCTACTGTCAAAGGAGTGTCAACCGTATTGTGAAGTATGTGAGCATCCCATCACAATAAAACATATTTTGATTGAGTGTCCGCTATAGTAGTAGTAGTATTTATTTGATCACATTATGAGTCAATTACATTTGTGACATGTCAGTACATATAGTATTTATAGTATAGCTACCTATACATTGAATAGAAACATATATATAAACAAAAACAATACAATATATCAATACAATACATAATTATGACAGTTATAATGTAAAAGAGACATCACATTGGAGGAATTCTAAAATTTGATAAAAGCACTGGCTTAAAAGGAAGGATTTTACTTTTTTTTTAAATTGATTGTAGCTTAATAGCCGGATGTCATCCGGTAGTTTATTATACAAGCCCACATCCATTGTATTGCGAGCTGTCAATCTCAATCTTGTGAAATGTGGCCTCAGATGAGACGCTTTCCTAGTGGGGTAGTTATGATAATCGGAATTAGTCTGATATTCATCTTTGTGTTTATGGATTTCAAGAACAGCATGCAGAATGAACAAGCATGGCAAAGGTAGAATTTTAAATTTCTTAAATGAAGTCCGACAGTGATCTCTAGGTAAAGCACCCGCTAGGATCCTTATTGCCTTTTTTTGCAACGTAAAAGCTCTATCAGCATAAGAAGAATTTCCCCATAGGAGTAATCCGTAGGTCAAATGACTTTGAAATAAGGAGTAATAAGATTGCATTAAAACACTGCTACTAATTACGAACTTTAACTGTCTAAGGACAAAGATCTGAGTGGACAGTTTCTTGCATAATTTGTTAATGTGCGCCTCCCAAGTGAGTCTGTCATCCAAGCTGAAACCCAATAGCTGAACTTGTTTGTTGGAAGTCAAGTTGTAATTAGATGAAAAAATAATTTTTTGGGTTTTGTCTGTGTTCAACTTGAGATGATTGGAAGCAAACCACTGTTCCGCTTTATCATCCGTCCTAGAACTCATACTTATTAAATCGTTGATATTAGAGTTAGCATGTACCAACGATGTATCATCAGCGTAGCAGATAAATATTGTGGGTAGCAAGTAAGTGAATATATCGTTAATATAAATTACAAAGAGAGTTGGTCCAAGAATGGAGCCTTGTGGTACTCCATGAAACACAGGTTTACAATTACTAATTTCTCCTGAAACATAAACAGCTTGTCTTCTGTTGTATAAATACGATTTAAAGAGTTTTAATGCTGTACCCCTGATTCCATAATACTCCAGTTTTCCCAGCAACAGATGATGATCCACACAATCAAATGCTTTACTGAGATCACAGAGAGTTAAAGACGTGTGCAAGCGTGTGTGTCTGTAATAGATTTAATAATAGCCGATACATCGTTGTGGACTTACTTCCGACAAATCCAAACTGGTTGGTATTTAAAGTTGAAAATTTTGCTAGAAAAGAAAGCAATCGTTCTTTAATCAATGTTTCAAAAATTTTGCCAAAAATCGGTATAATTGATATGGGCCTGTAGTTATCAGTGACATTTGGATCGCCTTTTTTAAAAATGGGTATAACTTTGTTGGTTTTAAATACATTTGGAAAATATCCTTCTGACAAACATTTATTAAATAATACTGTCAGAGGCGCAGTGACAAACTGTATCGTCTCCTTTACAACTTTACTATTTAAATAATAAAAGTCAAAACAAGAAGAATTTTTCAATTTTCTAATCGTTATTTCTACCTCTTCCTCCGAAATTGGGAGCAAGAAAAAAGAGTCAGTCGGCGTTGGTATTTTAGAAAGAAAATTCATGGCGTCTATTTTACAAGTTGGAAGTAATTTTATTATGTTTCCCGCAATATCAGTAAAAAAGGTATTAAATTCTTCTGCACATATGTTGTTGGAAATAGATGATTTCCTATTTGCATTACGCTCGTAATTGATTAATCTCCAAGTCTCTTTAGATTTGTTGTTAGATTCAACTAGGAAATTGTCGTAGGATTCCTTTTTAGCAGTAATAATTGCCGATGAGTATTGTTTTTTAAAGTTTTTAAAAGCAAGAAGATCTTTGGGATCTTTAGATGCTATGCTAATCGTATGAAGAATTTCTAGGGTGTTTCTCATGTCTCTTAATTTGTCATTAAAAAAGTTTACCGGTCTTGTAACCTTATTATTTACCCTTTTAAGAGGGAAATGTTTTTGTACAAGGGTACTATATGTGTCGTTTATGAAATTAGCTAATGAATCAATGCTATTGAAATTATTATATCCTGCCAATTTATACAACTAAGGAAGGTTTGTAAGGACTTAAGACCCTTGACAGTAATAGGTCTACCTAAAGTGTACTGGGAACTTTTATTGTGATAGTTATTTATAGATATGAATTGACCCTTGTGATCAGCAATACAAGGATCAAATGTGCCAAAAGTACAATCAGCATTCTACATTTGTAAATATATTGTCTATGCAAGTAGCTGTGCTAAGAGTGACTCTAGTGTCGCAAGGTTACAACATCACCTACCGAACAATTTAAGTGCAGTGTTCAAAGTTTAATACAGTTTTTAAAGGATTATGAGCTTCTATAGCAAATATAATTATTAATTGTATTGTTCAACTAACCTATGTACAAAGTAATCATTCGCTGTTCCACCGCTAATAACCCATATGGTTGATGCGGAAATAAATAAAAAAAAAAGACTGTTGAAATTGTACTTTTTTTGTGGTTACAATGATAGAAGTGAACGAGAAGTAATAGAAATAGAATCGGAGACATCCAGATCGCCATATTTGCTGCTTTGTAGTGCACAAAATTAAAAAAAAATTATTGAGACTGGAACAGTGACCAAACGTATTCAAAAAAAATTGCAGGCAAGAAATTTTAATGGCCGTATTGTCATAGACTACTTTGCGAGATGCGGATTTTACAGGAGTGCTTCCAAACAAAATTTGTTACACTGTATAAGGTTGGTTTGTTGAAAAAAAAGCTAACCTTCAATCACTAAGTTGAATTGGAAAGTCTTAAGACATCCCAAAAGCCAGGGAAAAGCCCGAGGTATCTCTCAAGAGGACATTGAAATTATTTGAAAAAGAAGATAAAGTCAAATCCATTATGTTAACGCATGCCAAATCCTGGATAAACCCATTGAAAAATGTCGAGAAATATTGTATTGTATTTCGGTGTAGATCTAAGAATGTTTATTAATTATGAAAATACGGTATATATCCACTATAATCTAGTCTAGATTAATCTCCAGTCATCAAATTTATACAGTCTTCATTATATCCACATTTCAGTGGCTCAAAGTTATGCGTTGCATCGAAATAAACCATTCTCTAGCATCCACCGTAAATGATACCTATACACTATTAAATTATTCATCAAATGTAATAAATCCTCCCCTAGTCGGGGTAAAGCATCCGACGGAACGTTTTGAGTATGTGTAAGAACGTTAGATTAACCCAAAGTTTACCCAATACCGAAACAATCAACAGCAAAACCGGTACGTCCCAACCAGCATCGGTGTTATCATGCTAGAACAAACAATTACTTGGAAATGTTGCCTTGATGCACATTTTGATGATTATTGCATTTAGGGATGCTGGATTATTGGATTTCGCATTAAATTGAATGAAAAACTTGGTGGTTTTGTTTTTCTTTGTCTTGAAAATACTTGATGCAGTAAGTGGAGCATTGATAAAGATGGCATATATACATTTTTAATTCAATTTCATCGTTTACTATCAATTATGATTATGTATGTATTTTGAGGTGACATTCACTGAGACCTAAAAGATTAGTTTCTGAGGAGAGCCTCAGAAACTAGTAGTTCCTTTAGTCCTTTTTTTTCCATTTTGGGAGCCGTTCAGATGCCGGGAGCACTGCAGCCTATTGGCTTATTGTACTCTGCTCCCATATTTAGTCCACCCATCCAGTTATCCCCGTACCTTCGAGTAGACGGTATAGGTCCATTGGATGTGTGCCATATACTTCAGGTGGCACATTGGCCTCTCCGAAGATTGCCCGTCTCCTCGAGTGCAGTGCCTCACAGTCAGACAAGATATGGGTCACGGTCTCGTTCTCCATGCCACATAGTCTGCAGCTGGGGTCCCCGTTATATAACCCTATTTTATGCAGGTGATCTTTTAACGGGGTATGACCTGTTAGATAACCTGCAATAATTCTTAGCTTATTCCTGCTGATATTCAGTAGTTATTTGGCCCGCTTTGCACATGTGTCACCTATGAAGGTTTTGCTGTGTACCTGTTTCGGAGTATTCCTCCAATGAAGTCTATGTTGGCTTTGTACCCATTTTTGTATTTGCGCTCGGACTACCTTTTTTGTGGTCCCAAGAGCTGGTTCTGGTCCAACATATGCTGTTGCTGAACCTCTTTTTGCGAGTTCATCAGCTTGTTCATTTCCAGAAATACCATTATGTCCCGGCACCCACACCAATCTTACTTTAATGTGGTCTGCCAGTTCATTTAGTTATTTCTGACATTCTTCTACTAGTCTGGATGTTACCTTGCGGCTATTTAAAACCGCAAGGGCTGCCTGGCTATCAGTTAGTATGTTTATCCTATGAGTGTCAGTCCTATATTTGTTAATTCTGACACATTCTAGGATGGCATAGATCTCTGCCTGAAATACAGAGGTATGTTTGCCTAGTGAGAAAGAGCCTTTTGTGTTTCTCTTTTCACTGTACACTCCTGCTCCTGTTCCTCCCCCTGTCTGTGATCCGTCTGTGTACCAGGTCTCTCCTCGGGGAAATTTCAGTCTGCTTGGGTCTTGCCAGTCCTTTCTGTGAGGTATTTCTACCTCATATTTAGGGCTTGGGAGAAGTTTAGTGGCCATATAGTCTGTTTTCATATCTAAAATGGCTTCACTTATGATGTCTTTAACAGATGTGTGTCCTGATCTAACTATTTTGTTGCTCAGATTATCTTGCTGCCTAAATAGTCCCATCCTTGCTTCCCCCATTATCACGAGGTGTAGTGGAGGAAGGTCGAATAAGGCTTCTAGTGCTGCCGTTGGCGTGCTTCTCATGCATCCTGCAATGCTGAGACATGCAAGTCTTTGCACCTTGCCTAGTCTCGTCATTGCATTTTTGTGTGTCGTCTCTGTCCACCAGACCAAAGACGCATTATGTTATTATGGGTTTAACCACTACACTGTATATCCAGTGTATCATTCGCGGACTCAACCCCCATGTTTTCCCACAAGTTCGTCTTGCCATCATTAGTGTGGTTTCCGATCTTGCTGCAACTTTTTCCATTTGTTTGGACCATGTTAATCTCGAGTCAATAATCACCCCGAGATGTTTAACATCCATAACCATTGGAATTTCCGTACCTTGAAGGTATAGTGGTCCCAAACCTGCCAAGTCCCTTCTCTTGGTGTAAGGTACTAAGTTTGATTTGGTGGGACTTATATTTAAGCCCACCTCTGTCGTCCATTTCGTTACTATGTTCAGAGCCTGTTGCATGCGCTCTCTGACCGTAGTACTGAATTTGCCTTGTGATATGATGACTAGATCGTCCGCATATCCTAAGACAGTATGGTGTTCCTTTTTGAGTCTCCTTATCAGTCCGTCCATTACAAGGTTCCATATTAGAGGAGACAGTACTCCTCCTTGAGGACATCCACTTGAAACTCGGGCTGACAATGTTGTGCCCATCAAGGTTGAGAATATCGTTCGGTCTTTCAGCATGCAGTCTATCCATCTGCAGCTTGTTTCGTCAATTTGCTTTTGACGAATTGCCCTAGTGATTACTTTGTGGGAGGTGTTGTCAAATGCACCCTCTATATCAAGGAAGGCTGCTAATAATACTTCCTTATTTTCGAGAGCGTACTCTATTCCTTGTACTAGATGATGGAGTGCTGTCTCTGTGGATACTCCTGGTCTGTATGCATATTGATCCAGGTCGATCGGTCTTTCTACCAACGATCCTCCTCTAATGTGCATGTCCACCAGTTTTTCCAATGTCTTCAGTACAAATGACATCAGACTTATGGGTCTCAGGGATTTCGCTTTATTGTCACCTGTTTTACCAGGTTTAGGAATAAAGTCCTATTTCCCGTAGGAATTTTAGGATGTCTCCAGGCTTCAACTTAGGTAAATGTTCCTTTCCTATCCAGGTGCTGTGCTCTGGGATTCTAAAGTGCTGTGCAGTTGAAAAATATGTGGATGGAGGTTTCTTCTTCCATGCCACAAAATCTGCGTTTTTCTTCCTTCACTATTTTTAGCCTTTTCAGGTGCCCATTCAGGCGACAATGTCCCGTTAGGATCCCTGTTAAAACTCTTAGCGCAGTTTTACTTTTACTTATGCATTCATTTGATCTGCTTGACTATCCGACATCATGATAATCCTTTGTCTTCTGTATCCTTTATCAATATTGAACTGGGCGCACTTTCTTATGGCATGGATTTCCGCTTGAAAGATACTTCCCAAGCTTTCAGAGTGTTTGGTTTCTGGCCCGAACACTCCTATCCCAGCTCCTTCTATTGTTTTTGAGCCGTCTGTGTACCATTGAATGGCATTCTTTCCAAGTCTGGTAATGGTATTTGGATCCCATTCCTTCTTGTTGCTCAATTCCGTAACGAATTTCTTTGAAAATGTTAGAGACAATCTCTCGGGTATACAAAATTAAGTTGCACAAGTTTTTGTTGAACTACTATCTCTGAATTCTCACAATATTTGGATTTATCCATTATTGACCTAGATTAATAGTAGAAAAAATTATTAACAACTTATAGAGAAATTCAACTTCTTGGTTGGCTAGAAGAAGCAAACATTGTCAACATGTACCTCTGTTAAATAATTTATGAAAAATTGCAAATTTAAGAGAGATATTGCAACCACAACTTGAGCTAAAATAAGTTAGTGGTATTTAAATATAAAAGAGACTTCTGAAAGGAAGACTATGATAAGTGCAAAATACTGTCGCACATTTATACATTTTAAATTGCATAACTGTGAAAAGGAAAAAATATAACTACGAAAGTTATGAAATATAAAGATCTAGATTGTGGAATATATTCAGGAAAGAACGTTTTCATAATACATTTTTTGAATGGAGCAAGAAATTTTATCTTAATTTTAATAATGACTGGAAAAACTCAACTAAAAACTGGTGAATAGTGAAGGACTGCATACAATTTTGTATCATCTTTTCTAAGCCATTTAGGATATTCTCGAAGATGTCATGTCTTATGTAAGTTTCTTGGATCTTTGCATGTTTGGTTTGTTTTCTGTTGTGTGGCAGTTCAGCCCCTGTAACCAGTCTCTGTAACCGCAACGCAATTCCAATGAAAATAGATCACTAATTTGAAGCTGATTTTTAAACAAAGTTCTGATTTGTAAACTGAAAAAGGTAAAAAAGGATTCTCTGATATGTCTAGTTTGGGAAAGGAAGTTATATTTTTCAATCAAACACCCGGTACTGTGTAAAATGCCGAGTCAAAAAAATAAATAAGCCGTTCTGTCAATTTCAATTAAACCGTTCTGTCTTCCGCGTGAAATTATTGTCTCGTTTTCTTCTTGCCTTCAACTTCCGAAGTAAACGAACCTGTCCACACAATTTAATACCAATTGACGTTCAATTAAATTTTTCAAGACTGGCGCCAGATTGTTCCCAGCCTTATTTATGGAGTTAGAGGTATCGGAATGTTATCGGAAAAACGATCAAATAATCACACTTTCTTTAAAATTAAATTAAATCGATAATAAATGGAAAAATCTGTGAAAAATGTTTACGCTCGTGCTAAAACAATTTGTAAATACATTTGTTTGTTTGTACATAGACAATAAACAAGCTTTTGTTATCTCCTATGTTTATGTGTACATTATAAACATCCACTTGTTGCTACAAACATTGGTATACAAACTATTATCACCGTCAAACATTCAACTTTGAATAATTTCATTGCAAAAAAGCAAAAGAAGATAAGGAGAAGATAAGAAAAAACAACGAAGATGAAAGGGATCAGCACAAAGCTACAACTGCCAAGCAGCGCGACGACAATGAAACTAACGAAACAACCCCCGAAAGACGTTACAACAAACACGAGCAACGACTACCCTTTTGATGAAGCAGCAGATTTTGACTACTTTTCTCTCATCTCTTCACAAAATGTCTTTCACTTTTTATCTTTTCCTGATTGTTTATTGCATAATATTCTTCACACTCTCCCGTTCTTTTCAGTCTCAGTGTGGTATAAGCTCCTTTTTGCACCATATCAGTTTATTCCTGGATGAATTGAGGCAGTTCATGTGATAAATTAATTCAATAGCCTTACTAAGTTGTTTAAAGGGAGGAATCGTCTCGCTAGGAAAACACGCCTCGGTATTTCAAGCAGAGGTCTATGCAATACTTGCATGTGCAAGGGCAAATAAGATAAGAGCCTTCAAGAACAGGCAGATCAGGATCTACAGTGACAGTCCAGAGCTCTAGGGTAACATCTCGACTAGTATGGGAATGCGGTGAAGAACTTAGAAGACTGGCGACTCGGAACAGTGTAACACTGGAGTGGGTCCCAGGTCAAAAAGGAATCGCTGGCAATGAAAAAGCTGACGAACTCGTAAGAGCAGGATCGTCAACTCTGATGAACGGACCCCAACCTGCTGTGGGCATCTCCAGATGCTTAACGAGGTCATGGTTAAAAGGGTGGGTGGAAGAACAACACAATAAACACTGAAAGAATACGACCAGGCAAATACATGGGAAGAAATTCATAAAAGAACCATCAGAAAAAGTGGCGAAAGAACTGCTCTTAATGAGCAGGAACAAACTACGCACCATAACGGGGCTACTTACGGAACACTTTCCCACAAAAGTGCACCTGAACAAAGTAGGGCTGTATAACGGAGACCTCACATGCAGAAGATGCAAAAAGGATACCGAAACAGCTCTGCATATAGTATGCAACTGTGAGTCGCTAGACCACAGAAGGTAGAAACTGAGTGGTAAAATCCAAATGACTCCAGAAGACTTCTACAACCAACCAGCAAAGAACCTGTATGGGCTTATACAGGGAACGGATTGGCTGAATAGGCTGTAGTCAGAACAATATATAGGAGTATCCACAATAAGCCCAGGAGGATGAGGTGGTGCCGGCAAAGGGACGGCTCCTTGAAAAAAAAGTTGTTTGAAGGTAAGTTCTTCATACATTTTACATTCTTTTAGTGTCGATTCGCACATTTACATAATAAATGCTCTTTACCTAAGACCCCCCTGTAATCAGTCAATAACACCCGGTCGGTATCGATGTATCGATGTCTATTACGCACTGTAAAAAAACGCACAGCTGTAAAGTAAATCGCACGGCTTTCCTAGCAACATCTCAGCAACTGTCAATAGACGTTGCCATTTTATTCAAAATTTACTATTTGAAAACATTCGATATGGCCACGTTTAAATATGAAAAGCCCAAAGGGCTAAGTATATGTATTGATTATAATTGAAAAATGGACTTTCGATTATCAACAATATATCGATAATGATTAAACGTTAGTTCTTTAAACTGCTTCTTTCATTGGTAATGGAGTAATAGAGATGGAGTTTACAAAGCACCTCTAATTATGTAACTGTTATTTCTTATGCTTCTTACGCCCAGTTTCACAATGTCAAGTTATCCTGAGGTTAACAAATAACCCTTGGTTACCTCAAAACAAGTGTTTCACATTGTTCAGTAAAGAGTTCAAGTTATGGTTAACTCTCAGAATATTTAACCACCAGAAAATCT